>PVKM010013530.1:18540-30314 GCA_004027735.1 Carollia perspicillata
TTTTCTATACCATTTTTGACCTCTCCCATCTATTTAATGCCTACCAATTATGCTTCTTCTTCCCTGTACCTTTTCCCTCTATTCTTCCCCTCCCCCTCACATGAAAACCCTCCATGTGATGTCCATTTCTCTGATTTTGTTCCTGTTCTAGTTTGCTTAGTTTTTGTTTCCATTATTTTTCTTTCTTTTATTTTTTTTAGGTTCATTTGTTGATAGTTGTGAGTTTGTTGTCATTTTACTGTTCATATTTTTCATCTTCCTTTTCTTAGATAAGTCCCTTTAAGATTTCATGTAACAGTGGCTTGGTGATGATGAACTTCTTTAACTTGACCTTATCTGGGAAGCACTTTATCTGTCCTTCCATTATAAATGATAGCTTTACTGGATAGAGTAATCTTGGATGTAAGTCCTTGCCTTTCATGACTTGGAATACTTCTTTCCAGCCCCTTCTTGCCTGAAAGGTTTCTTTTGAGAAATCAGCTGACAGTCTTATGGGAACACCTTTGTAGGTAACTCTTTCCTTCCTTCTTGCTGCTTTTAAGATTGTCTCTTTGTCTGTAATCTTGGGTAACTTAATGATGATGTGCCTTGGTGTGTTCCCTTTTGGGTCCAACTTCTTTGGGACTCTCTGGGCTTCCTGGACTTCCTGGAAGTCTATTTCCTTTGCCAGATTGGGGAAGTTTTCCTTCATTGTTTGTTCAAATAAGTTTGCAATTTCTTGTTGTTCTTCTCCTTCTGGCACCCCTATAATTCAGATATTATAATACTTCAGGTTGTCCCAGAGATTCCTCAGCTTTTCTTATTTTTTTTGGATTCTTGTTTCTTCATTCTGTTCCACTTGGATGTTTATTTCTTCCTTTTGTTCCAAATTGTTGCTTTGAGTCCTGGTTTCCTTCCTGTCACTGTTGGTTCTCTGAATACTTTGTTTTATTTCATTTTGGGTATCTTTCATTTGTTCTTTCATGTTTCGACAAACTCAATCAGATCCACAAGCATTTTAATTATCAGGGCTTTAAATTCTCCATCAGATAGGTTGGCTACATCCTTCTTGCTTAGCTCTCTTTCTGAGATTTTGCACTGTTCTTTCATTTTGGGCCTCTTTCTTTGCTTGGGGCTCCTGATAAGTTGTAAGGAGGTGGGGCCTTAGGTGTTCTCCTGGGGAAGGGCAAGTCTCCTTGCTGCACTGCGTTTCTCTAGCACATTTTTCAATGAACTCTCATGTGAAACTGGGAGTTTCTCCCACCACAGCAACCATGGTAGTCCATAGTCCCCTCTGAGTCTCAGTTTCCCCTTAAGTCAGCCCCTCCCAGGAGCCACAGCCAGTCCCACCCCCATGGTCTGCAGCCTCACCGCGGGTTCTCTCCATCTGCTGCCTTACCAGTTTGGTTGTTCTGGTTGACTTTTTCTTTAATTCTGTGGTTGTCAGAGTTCCATGCAACTTTTGGTTGTTTATTGATTTCAGATTGGTTGTTTTTCTCCATTTGGTTGTGCAAGGAAGCTAAGGGTCTCTACCTACACCTCCATCTTGGCCAGAACTCCTCCTAAGTAAAATTCTTTAATGTACTTGTTTATGACAGGGACCAAAAACTGTTGTTCTTAGGTAAGGTTGTTTTGATCTAAGAATAAAGTAAATTGTGTCAGGATGTCATTGTATCAGCTGTTGTCATTGAGAACCACCAGTCATTTATTCATCGAAGTGCTTGTCTGCATTTGAAGTGCGAAAATGGATCACAAGGCCCCGGGTTGCCTGAATTTTCAGCCATGGCTTTTTTGATACACACATTGGTAAGGAGGGAGGTCTTGTCTAATGTAAGCTGAACAGTTATCATTTCAGAGAATCGCACCATATGAACCCTGTCTATTAACACTTCAGCATATCCTTAATACTTAATACTAACTTAATCCATAATACTAACAGCATATCCTTTTACTATTAATTTCCCCCCTTTCCAATTTTTGCTATATAAGCAAATATGATCATTTTTAAGATAGGGATGAAACTTTACTCAGGATCTTGACAGTTCCCTCGTACCTACAACTACACTGCCAGTGTAAACAGTAACATTATCATCTCCAGCTCCACGGCTGTACTCCTTGGTCCCCCTCTGCCATTGCTGCCACACTCCGTACAGTTCCAAGAAAAGAAAAGGCGTCTTACATTAAAAATATATAAGCAGCATGTGGTTTTACCACCACTAAGATTTTGTTTGTTTGTAGAAGTTTATTTGTCAGAGCCAAAATTGGAAACATTCCAATGCTCATCAACCATGAATGGATAAATATCCTATGGTATATTCACACAATGGAGTACCGCTCATCAATAAAATGTAGTGAACTATTGAAACATGTAACAACATTCATGAATCTCAGAGTAATTATGCTGAGTGATAGTGATCACTCACTATTGGCTTCATGGATAGGTACAAACCTATCAAATAATACACTTTAATTATATACAGTTTATTGTTTGTCAATTATACCTGAACTAAGCTTTTTTAAAAAGTGAGTGAACTACTAGTACATGTACGACAATATGGGTGAATCTCAAAAACATCAAGCTGAATGAAAGAAGCCAGACACAAAAGACTACATGCTGTTTGATTTCAATTTATGTAAAACTCTAGGAAAGAACAATCTAGTATATAATAACAGAAAACAGAAAGATTGTCTATAGCTGGGGGTGGGAGTAAGGATAGACTGGGGTGGAGCACAAGGGGGCTTTTTGGAATAATGAAAAAGTTCCACTTCTTTGTGTGGCAATTTTATACAGGAGACAAATTTAACAAAACCCATTAAAACCTAAAATGGATGCATTTATAGTGGGTAAATTATACTTTGACCAAGTTTTTTAAATAAAGGTTTTATTTATTTCTAGAGAGAGGGGAAGGGAAGGAGAAAGAGGGGGAGAGAAACCACTGATGTGTGAGAGAAATATTGATCAGTTGCCTGTTGCATGCCCCTAACAGGGGACTTGGTCCCGAACCTGTGAATGGAACCAGAGACCTTTTGGTTTGTAGGACAATGCCCAACCCACACCAATCAGGGCTTGATAAAATTGATTTTTGAAAATTATTTCCAAATACTCTTTCCCAGGTAGCTACTGGAGGGTTTTCTCCACTGGCAATGTCTGAGTCCCCGGCGCTACCACTAAGATTTTTGTATCAGTGCATGAAATTGGTGTTTCATTCCAGTTGTGTTTGTACATGACACATTAGCCTTAAGGAGAGGTGATGATCTTGGTTGCTGTTCCTGCTGAACTCTCAGGTATATGGATTCTGTTTCCTTCTGCATACCTACATTGGCCCTGAGTACAACAAGATTTGTGCTAAGAGTCTCAAGGCGGGAGAGCTGTGCCTGGCATTCCTGAGGTTCTCCAGTGCAATCCTAAAATGCACATAATGGGCTGCCATTGTTGTGAGTTACTTTTCTGCTGTGGATTATAATCTACAGCAAAGGGTTTGAATTTATATAGACAGAAACAAGGCTGCTTCCAACGTTATTTATAGGCAGAAGGAGTGGAAGCAGTGAAATGTAATGGAAGGAACATGAACTTCAAAGTCAGAGGTGGCTCCTTCACTTCCTACTGTCTGATATTGGCACATCTAACTTCTTTGGGCCTCAATTTTCTCATCTGGAAAGTGGGGTTGTGGCGTGGATTAAGCAAAATAACACCCCCTATAGAGAGTAGGTGCTCAAAGTTGACATATATCCACTTTTTCCTGCTCAATTTTGGTGCTGTGATTCCTGTGGTGACTGGTGGCAATGGGTGTGGCAGGTGGTGACAGACTTCAGGGTGGTATGATGTGGGACTGGGCAGAGGGCCTGAGCTTCCCAGGCGTGAGGAAGATTGGATTGGTGGGCTGAGACTTACGGGGCTGAGTTCCTGTCTGTGCCCCGCCACACTTTGTACCTTCCTCCACTAAAGTGTGGTCATGTCTGCTGCAACTGCCAATGTCTCTGCCTCCCCACAGACTCAAAGCTCCTTCAGGGCCTCCTCTTGTCATTTCTGTAGTCCCAGTGCCTGGCACTGTTGGAAGGATGAAGGAAATGACTTCCAGGTACTAGTGTTTGGGTAGATCGGCCATCTGGGGATACTTTGCCACAGAGAATGTTCTAGAACTGTAGAATCTGAGTCTGCCCCTTTGACAGATGATTAGAGAACTCGCTCTTCATCCCTCTCTTTCCTTCCCCTTCCCAAACCTTATGAAGAAGAAAGATGAAAAAATACTAGGATTGTTTGGTTAAGAGTTCTGTATTTATCTCTTCATTTTGTTTATTGTTCATATGTTTTATTTAATTTTTTCTTTTTATTTAGAGAGATATGTGGTTTCCATATTGAGTGAGGCTGGGTGCAATTGTACCTTTAGTGTAAATTCCTCTTTATTGCTTGGTGTCCTGTGTGTCTTTTTAGCTGTATAATGAAGATCTTCATTTAGGGATGTTGGGAATAGTTCTGGTGAGATGTTGTGAAGGATTTTACAAACATGAGATGTGGTACAGACCCTGGTACCACACAGCCCTCAGCCTCTGTCTCCCACCAGGAGCACGTGGCACTGCCTGTCAGGTGTCGGGAAGCCCTCAGAGACAATGATTCTTATTGTGCTGTGGAGCTTCCAGAGGAACCCAGAACATTCCCATCAGGTTATAGATTCTGAGTAGATTTTCCGAGTCCCAGAGTTAGTGTTATAGAAACTGCAATGTGTGAATCCCAGATTTCATAAGAGCAGTAGCAGCAGCAGATGGCCAAAATGCATCTCTAATTCACTCAAAACTTGCTCCAAGAAATGAGTTCTCCCTGTACTCATCACATTGCTATTTTTCTATATATACATGTCTTCTATGCCTTCTAAGTTAGAAGACACAGAAGACAGGAAGAGAGACAAGCTCATGATTACCTGTGCTCAGAGGCAACGGCAGTCTCTGTTCCATGGGCTTACGGGGGAATCATAATAGAAGCCTCTGCTATTGAGGCACAAGGAGTTTCATTCTATTGTTTTCAAGTCTGAAGCTTCTGTGATGGCAAGGTGGGTATAGTTTACCTTTATGTCCATGGACTATTTTCTTATTTAAAAACGTGTAGCTGTGTCAAAAACAATAATTAGCTTGAGTCAAAAGTTTAAGGAGTTACTTCTGCTTTAGTTCTCCATGAATCTTATGTATCAAAAGCCAAGTTTCTGCAGCTACTTAAAAAAAACAAATCAACAAAACAAAAAAGTGAGCAAAATAGAATCAGAGACTTGGAAATAAAGAACAAACTGACAGTAACCAGAGGGGAGGGGAGAGGGGGACAGCGAGGGAAAGAAGAGGAAAGGTCAAGTCAAGGAACATGTGTAAAGGACCCGTGGACACGGACAATGGGGTGGGGATAGACTGTGGGAGTGGTGGGGTGGGCGGGGCAGGGGAGAGCAATGGTGGGGGGAAATGGGGACAACTGCAATTGAGCAACAATCAAAAAATACCTTTCATAATCATGACTGTGCTTCTCAGTAGATTAGAAAATTGACTGGAAATCAATCAAGAAATCTTTATTAGTATACTTCTTCCTGCAAAACACTTGATTAAAGTGTTAAGGCTCTTCTTTGAAGGAGCTTAAAATCAGGGGAGATGAGATACACAATTGGTGTGAAGCCATCTGTGTTTACTGGGTGTGTCTTCCAAATAGCATACTTCCAGCAACCAGGGAACAGGTTGAAGAAGGATTGTGATGAGGTGTCCCTCCCCACTGCCTGTTCACATCCAGGTTCCCTTCTGGGCACAGAGAAAGTCCAGGGCCCTGGTCTAGGTCTGGGTTTCAGAGCTGGCCTTGACTGGGTGAGGGGCTTGGGGCAGGATTGGGCTGGGTCCTGCCTGTGGGCATGGGGCAAATCTAAGAGGGATGGCCAGTTAGGTCCGAGGGTAAAGCCTTAGGAAACAGAGCTGGAAATATCCCTGGGAGTGACAGTGTGCCCTGAAAGGAAGCCTTTTATCAGAAGACTACAGCTCTGCCCATAGGCAGGGGCCTATTCACTGAGCCAGTTCAGTGGTTCTTGATTTGAAGTTCTGTTCCCACTCTTGGCTAGAGATTGAGCACATCTTCTGGTCTGCTAAACAGCAGGTGTTTGTTTGCAACTGGACATCCAAGAAGATCAGGAACCATGTCAGGCCCCCATTCATGCAACCAATAGATTAAACTTATTAGGTACTTTGATAAACTTCCCTCTCTTTGTGTTTTAAAAAAATATTTCTCATCCTGTTTTAGTTCTTGGAAGGTTGTTCATTAAATAGTCAAAATTCATCACCAGCATGACCAACTTTCAGACCAACAGTCAGAAAACTCAGTAAGATGTGGTACTGGATGGCATGAGTATTTGACAAATAGGTCCTTCTGGGGTGGAATGAGGCATATGGGAAAGCTGTGTTCTTTTTTGTTTTGTTTGTTTTCAGGGCCATGGTCAGGATCTAACTTAGCTCCCTCATTAGATGGCTCAGAAAACAGTTATGAAAATTCTCATGAGGTTGGCTTAGGATATCTCTGTTACTAGTGCAGATCAACCCAAGGCAGACCATGTCCTCTGCTGTGGAGAGCTTGCACGTGGAAGCAAATGCCCTTGGCATTGGGCAGAGCCTTCTGGTCCAAGCAGTTCTAGCTGGTGGAACATGCACCTTCCCTTGAAAATTAGGGCCCAGTGCCTGTTTAGTACAACCTTGGTTAAGCTGTCAGACTATTCTTTTGTCTCTCTTCAGTGTCACTACACAGGTATTGATTAATATTTAGCCAATGTTCACAATGTGCCAGCTGCCACTATGATGAAAGTAGCTGATTATCTGTGGAAATTGCTGTTACTTTGTTTAGCTGAAAGAGTGTAGGCTACTTGAACTTTCTGAAGCTGTCTGAATGTCATTGCCCTGGGGTAAAACTAAGGGCAATTACTCCCCTAGGGTAGTGCCAGCTCTAGGCTTTGCAGGGACAAGCTAAATGAGCTCAGAGGTTCAGGCTGCACTGTTTGCCTCCTTCAAAAATCTGCTTTGGAAAAAAGTCTCTCTTTCTGACCAGCTAAAAGCAGACAGTGGGGATTTATGCTTTCCAGCTAGAAAGATGTTTTATGTCTAAATCTAACTTCTTGGGGCAGACAGTCTAGGAGAAGAAGAAGTTCTACTTTTGAAGTAGAACTTCAGGCCAGGATCCAGGAGATTGTCATAGGAAGGTTTTTTGTTCGCTTTGATCTTTATGCTCTGGGAAAGAGAAAGAAAAACTAAAACAGGGCAGGCTTTAGGATAACTGAAAAGAGTCAGGGCCTTTGAGGGGCAACAAGTCCACAGTGTCTGCAAGGTGATAATGCACACCTGGGGACAGTGGGCAGGCTGGAAGGGCAGGGTGCAAAGATGAGAAGGCCGGTGAAGGAGCTTGCTGACTTTCTCTAGATTTAAACAAAAGAATATATGAATAAATATCCAAAATTTTTTTTCTTTCAGTAAATTTAATCTACACATTTAGCAATAGACAAAATTTAGCAATTAAAATTATTTCTGATATCAGAAAAGGTTATTTGTGGATAGGAAGGCAGGAAAGGATAAAGAATTTTTTCTTCCAAAGCAGATAGCTTAGGAGCCAGTGAACTGGTAATTTACCATCTAAGAAATCCCCGAGGTCCATAAACATAGGAAAAGATGCTAATCTCTCTAGTAATCAGAAAAGGGAAATTTAAGCAATGAGATGTCACTTCACTCTCATATTGGCCCAAGTTAAAAAGCCTTGACAATGCCAACAATGAGAAAGATGTAGGAAGAGGAAGCTCTGCTCTATGGCTGCTGAAAGAGCCAAGCAATGCGAACATTTTGGAGAAGGATTTGGCAATAAAATAAAAGTGAAAAAGTGTGCGACATGTAATTCCATTCCTGGGCATATAAAGAGAGTTGTACTTATGTGTGTAGGGAGAGATACAGAAGACCAATCATTGCAGCATTGTTGATAATAATAGCAAATTGGGAACAATTTAAATGTCCATCAAGAAGAGATAAAAATCAATTATAACTGTCTTCCAGTGGAACACCACTTAGCACTTAAAAATGAACCTGTATCACTACGGGGAAGTAAAATACAGCATAGGGAATATAGTTAGTAATATTGTAATACTATGTATGGTGCCTTATTGGGGAGATCATTTCATAAGTTATATAAGTATCTAACCACTATGCTGCACACCTGAACTAATCTAATTTTGTACACCCACTGTAATTTAAAAGTCAAAAAATTAATATAAATATAAAATAAAAATGAACTTGTATCAAAGAGTTAAATCTAAAATTGTATTTAAATGATGCAAGAGAAAGATAATTTAGGCTGCTGACTACTTCTGGGAAGTCAGAGAAGAGCATGGAATCGAGGAGACACAACTGTACTATTTTTAATTCCTTAGGAAAAGAAGACATGGAGCTGAGTAGCAAGGTGTTAGGTTTCAATAAAAACGGGGTGGATGACTTAGGTTGTCTTAGTTCTTTTCTATAGATCTGAAGCAATTGATAAAAAATTAAAACAAAGGAGCAGTAACAAATGAGTAGCTTTTATGCAATTAGAGTGAAATGCAGCAACCAAGGCACTGAGTAAACTGAGACAGAGAGCGACCCTGTAGCCAGGCTAGTGAGGGTGCAGGGTCTGCACCCAGATAATACACAGCACGGACTGCAGAAGACTGTGAGGCTGGCTGGGGCCAGTGAGAGGCCCAAGGAAGGACTGCCAGCCGGAGGAGCCTGCCCAACTTCCATCCGGTGCTTGCTGGTGACTGCAAGCATTGCTCTTTAAATCATGACTCGTTAAATCATGGCTCTCTCATTTTACCACGTAAAGTTGTCCAACTTTTTTTCTCAGTGCATTTCTTTGTTTCTATTTATTTTTAAGAATCTGGTATTCCGAGATAAAGAAACATTTTTATGCTTTGTAAATTGAATGAAATGGACCCTCCCACCAGCCACATTCTCAATCATCCGACCTCTCAGAGAGTAGCCCTAATGGGGAACCTAGCTTCACTTTAGGCTGTAAAAAGGGGTTGGAAACAAAAATGCCTTCTATTACCCAGTAGGTCACTATCAGAAGTATAGCAAGGGCAGAGGCAAGACTTTGGGAAGTGGAGGGGACAGTGGGAAACAGGAGAAGGCCTTTGGAGTGGGAAGTGACTACAGATTTAGTGATTGTTGCCACTCAGTTTAATAAAGGTGACCATCCTCAAATTTTCCAATTTGCAGGAAGACAGAAATCTAGACTTTTTTATTGTAAAATTTTCCAACTTTGAAATGTTTCAAACATTTCTTAAAACACTGTGTAGGACAAAACAACAACAAAACATAAGCAAGCCAGGTCTTGTGAGTCTCTGCTAGAAGACCATCACCTATGGTGCTTGGAATCAGAAAGCAGGGGTTGCTGGATCTACGATCTGTTCTCACTACTGCCCCCTGCTGAAGAGGAACTATAAGTGCAGACAGCAATCAAGCAATCTCTCTCAAAAGTTGGTATGGTCAAAAGTAAGACAAAGATGGACCATGTGACTTAGTGAAATCCAAACAGGATCACTGAATGAGGTGGATGGAGCCATGGTCTTCACCCTGCGATGGATGTGACCTCACTTTACACACTCCCTTTGTTGCCCCCTCCCACCCCCTCACTCACTTTCATTCCATGAATGACCCCTGCAGGCATGTGAACTTTTCAGTTCCTTTATAACAGCTTACTGCAGATGGGAGAACTGGGGTCATTCTCCTGACCCCAGGGGAATGACCCCTGGGGTCACCTCTCTGGGGACCAGAGAGGTGAAGGTGACACCGCACTGTGACATCTGAGAAATCATCCCACCTGGGGAGGGCAGTGGTGCCTCAGGAGTTTGACGAGCATGCACTGAGTGTCTCAATGACACCTGGATGCTTTACTATGTTATTTTTTAAAAATGTTTTTATGTTAAAGAGAGAAGATTGTAGACTCAGAAGAAGAAATTTCAGGTTGTTATAGAACTGCTCTTATTCGGTGCTATAAAAAGGAACGGCACATTTCTCTAGCCTACTGAAATGATAACTGAGTTTTATTTCTGGAAAAAGTACTTTTCATCTTGTAAAAATTTAATGGCCTCTGAGTGACAGGGAGTTTCCAAGTGGTTATCACTGGCTCTTCTCTGGCTGCAGCAGAAAGAGAAGTGAGGGCCAGGGCTTCCTGCTTGGAGGTGGACAGGCAGGCAGAGGAAGCATCCCCTCTCCTGTGTGGGTGCTGCCACTTGACAGCCAGAACCTCTGAGCTTGGGGCCTGCAAAGGTAGCCAGACCTATAGGTATTGTTGCCAATATTAACCACAAACTTCTGTGGAGTTGTGCTTTCAGTTTACCAATGTCTGAGTGTCTCCTTTATGTCTTCCTCTAAGATTTGGAATGAGCAGAGATTTCTTTCCACTTGGTGTTAATAGAAAATGATTGTACATCTGATCATTTCTCTGAGACTCAGAGTGGGGCTTCTCAACCTTGACCACGTGTAGGAGTCATCTGGGGCTCTTGTTAAAATGCAGATTCTGATCCTGTGGATGTGGGTGGGCCTGAGATGCTGTCAGGCTCCCAGGTGATGCTGATGTTGCTGGTCCATGGACCACACCTTGAGGAGCAAGGGAGAGTCAAGGCCAGGAGGGGGAGGGGCAGGTGGGAGGGAGAAGACACAGCTTCCCTCTCGTTACGGTGAGGATGTGCCTGTCCTCTCCTTGCCCAAGATGACAATCTATCATCTGAGCCTTGCAAGGGGTGGGAGAGTGTTCCTTGCCTGGCTGTGGCTGAAGGTGCAGCAAGAGCCCAGGAAGAGGTCAGGTGTGTTCCCTTGTGGAAGAAGATGAGTGTCAGCAGTCATTGTTCTCAGGATGGCAGCTCAGGAGGCACTGAGTCTCAGATCAGGGGGCACTGGTTGGAAGAAGCTCCTTGGACTCAGCACATTATCAGTTGTGTGTTTGCTTCGAGGCTGTTGCAGGTTAGGCGAGCGACAGAAAGGATGCAAATGCTGTTTGTCCCGAGAGTTTTCCTCATTGTAGACTGGATGGGGTAAAATCAAGTCCTTGAGGGCCAGGCCTCTTGGCTTGAGTCCCTGGCACACAGATGGTGTCACAGTGGGGCCCACCCGCTCCTGTTTGTGACATAAAGGTGGTGAGGGCCTCCAGCCACAGGGTTATGACAGATGTTGTTTGTTCCCAGCCGCTGACAAGAGCCTCATCACAATGCAAACATTTCATCTGCACAACTGATCCCATCCCTGCTCTGCACCCACCTCTGAGTGTTTCAGATGATAAGCTATGGGTGGGCAGTGCTGTGCTGCGCTCCCAGGGCTGGACCTGCCTGCTATTACATGAAGCTGGAGAGGCCCTAGATGAGGACCTGGGTGGACAGCAGACTGGCTGACAGTCAGGACGCCTGAGTGGGTGACTTCCGCTCAGCAGCACCTCAGACACACCATGAGAGCCTTTCAGTCCATGTTCATCAGTGGCCTCATTTTAAGACACCATCAATAAATACACAATGGAATTCTATGTGGCAGAAAGAAAGAAGGAGCTCCTATCCTATGCAACAGCATGGATGGAACTGGAAAGCATTATGCTAAGTGAAATAAGTGAAAAATAATTTGTCTTTTACCAGGCGGTAAAAGACAAATACCTTATGATCTCACCTTTAACAGGAACCTAAGCAACTAAACAAACAAGCAAGCAAAATATAACCAAAGACATTGAAATAGAGAACAGGATGACAGTAACCAGAGGGGAGAGGGGAGGGAATTTCAGGGGAAAA
>PVKM010013531.1:0-30158 GCA_004027735.1 Carollia perspicillata
GCACTCATCACTAGTTCCCAAATGATTTAAAGATGAGTCTGCCGTGGTGGTAATCTCATATCTATTCTGTCCTATAGTCGCCACTAGCCACACGCATCATGCTGGTGCTGCTAGAACTGTTGTATGTGGTGCTACCAGAATGTCTAGAGCTACTGAGGAACTGAATTCTCACCTTATTAACTTTGAATTACTTTAAATGTACATAGCTGGGTGTGGTAGTAGTTGCTGTACCGGAGGACACAGTTCTGGATGGTACAAATGACTCAGCTGACAAATCAGAATATTTCCCTTCACATCAAACCAAGTAATGTGGCCTTGTGGGTTAAAGCTCATTCAGCTACTCCAAGTGCATTTGTTCAGAGAAGGCTGTCTCAGAATTAAACTTTTAATAGGAGGTCATGGTCTCCTTCCAGATCAAACTCTTTTTGTCAGATCTAGTCACTCCCTCTAATCACTCTAGTTCTTTCTAAAGTTCCCCACCCCAAGCCGAACTCCACCCCCACCCCAACCTATGGCTTCCTACTCCTCCTTTTTATTGATGATTCTTTAAGATTTTATTTTTAGGGAGGGAAGGGGAGAGAGAAAAAAAGGGAAAGAAACATTAATGTGTGGTTGCCTCTTGTGCGCCCCCCACTGGGGACCTGACCTGAAACCCAGGCATGTGCCCTGACTCGGAATTGAACCAGTGACCCTTTGCTTTGGCAGGCTGGCACTCAATCCACTAAGCCACACTAGCCAGAGCTCTTCTTTTGTTCTTCATGAGCTTCTTGTTCATTTGCTGCTTCTGACCACTGACCTCGGCATTCTGCATATACTCCCTGAATTCCCCCTTTCTCTTCATGGTTTTGCTGATTGCCTACTATGTAGCAGCAGACCTGACCTTGGCTATGCTCCCCCAGCATATATCCAATTCCTTCACGGATACCACCACCTAGGGAGCTCCAACATGAAACAGCCAAAACTAAACTAAAGCTTCTCTAAGCCTGCTCCTCCTGTAAGCTATATTTCCATCATAGCTACTCAGTCACCATGCCACATCCTGAGTTCCACCATTTCAACATTTTTCCTTCACCCTCCCCAAATAATCAATCACCACCTTCTACTACTTTCAGCTTCTGGTAGTTCTCAAATCCCTCTTCCTTCTCTGTCTTTCTTCCTTCTTTGTCTTTCTTCTATAATAATTATAACAATGTTTCACTATTCTGACCCTGATGATGGTCTTTCAGGATATCGAGGACTTCAGCCACTTTTAAGGGAAAGGAAGGTTCAGTGCTTGGCTGGTAGCAGACAGCATGGACCCAACCTTGGCTGTGCTGAACAGGAGAGCTCCTGCTTGGACAGACCTCGGGGAAATCTCCTGCCCGACACATTCATCGTGTCGTGTAGAGATGCAGAGAGATACTTCTACAGTCTCGTGAGTAGAATACTTGCTATCTAAAGGTTCGTATCGCAAAGGAGCCACATGATGGGCAATTACCTCTAATGTGTTAGGCAGGGGCCCAATTTTTATTTTGCAGACAGGCTTTCACATGATTAGAGGGATGGGGTAAATGGCGAGGTGCCTGTGTGTCCGCACACAGGCAAAGGCCGGAACACAGCATTTTGTGGCTTTGTCATGAGATACATCTTCCTTCCCGTGGCTCACCTTATATCTGGTGCTTGTTGTGGATACGCATTGCCTCCAAAATAAAAACCTCCCAGATAAAGTTCCACAAGTAATTTCCGTGCCATCTCTGATTGCAAAATACATAGGCCAGGTCCCAACTGCAGTATCTCAGGGCATGTTACTGCACCCCTGAGCCAGGTTCTGGGTCCCAGCACAGCAAATAGAGAGGGAAAGGGTTGGGAATGGCTTGTCTTCCTCACAGCCGTGTGTGTTTGCTTAAAATAAATATTACTATTACAACCAAAACATGTTCATACATTCATCCCGATCATGTCAACAATAAGGTTATTTTTAATTGGAAGACTACAGTTCAGCATATTTTTATAATGCCATCTACATTTATAGAAAAAGAACTTTTTAATGTGATCAACCTTCATCCATGGTCAGTTTTTTACTTCATATAAGCAATTATTTCATACTCTCTGATTTCTACAAAATCTATGTGTTACAGCTCCATAGTATTCACTTAAAAAACATGAACACGAATGACCTGCTTTCATCGTGCTTGCCGGCTCCTGCCTCCAGCCACAGCCCCTTCTTTGTCTCTGAAAGGGGACTTCACCTGCAATCACCTCCACACGGCTTCCGGACCAGAATTGCCGACTCGAATTCCAGAGCCATTCCACTTGAGTGTTTTCTCCCAGGATGTGACATGTACGTCACAACATGTCTTGTGATTTTCTTTGGATGTGGAACTTCTCCCAGGCCAACTGTGACTAAATCGAATCGCACTTTATCTGTCAGTACAGTGCTTGCCATACTGTGAATAGTCATTATTGGTATCAAAAACACTATGAATCTGAATGAGTTACACACTGTGTCCATAAAAAAGGAGGAAATTTGCCTTGGCTGGTGTGGCTCAGTGGATTGAATGCCGACCTGTGAACCAAAGGGTGGCTGGTTCGATTCCCAGTCAGGGCACATGCCTGGGTTGTGGGCCAGGTCCCCAGTAGGGGGCATGAGAGAGGCAACACATTTATGTTTTTCTCCCTCTCTTTCTCCTTCCATTCCCCTCTCTCTAAAAATACATAAATGAAATACTTTTAAAAAAAGAAGGAAATTTTACCTTTTGCCACGGCATGGATGGACTTGGACATTATTTTGCTAAGTGAAATAAATGAGTCAGAGAGAGACAAATACCATATGATCTCACTTATATGTGAAAGCTAATGAACAAAATAAACTGACAAACAAAAGAGAAACAGAGGCATGGACATATGGAACAGACTGACAACTGTCAGAGGGAAAAGGGGGGACTGAATGAAAGATGGTGAAGGGATTAGCCAAAAAGGTATACGAGTACGTATGCATCACTTATAGACACAGATGATAATGTGGTGATGGCCATGGGCAGGGCAGGGGTGGGGGCTGGGCGGAGGTGGGCAAAGGGAGGGAAATGGGGACATCTGTAATAGTGTCAACAATAAAAAAAATTAGCTATGTAACTGCCTTACGATCCAGTGATCCACTTCTAGCAATATATATCAAAAAACCCCAAAACACTGCTTTGAATGAATATATGCACCCC
Source organism: Carollia perspicillata (assembly GCA_004027735.1). Classification (NCBI taxonomy): domain Eukaryota; kingdom Metazoa; phylum Chordata; class Mammalia; order Chiroptera; family Phyllostomidae; genus Carollia; species Carollia perspicillata. Next base: position 3,195 of record PVKM010013531.1, read on the forward strand.
TTATATATGTTCATTGCAGTATTATTTACAAGAATCAAGATATGGAAGCAAGACAAGTGCCCATCAATAGACAAGTGGATAAAGAATTTGTTGTATATATAAACAAAGTAGTATTACTTGGCCATAGAAGAAGAATAAAATCTACCCTGGCTGGTGTGGCTCAGTGGATTGAGCTCCAGACTGTGAAGCAAAGGATTATGGGTTCGATTTCCAATTAAGGCATATGCCTGGGTTGCAGGCCAGGTCCCCAGTAGGGGGCGCATAAGAGGCAACCATATATCGATGTTTTTCTCTCTCCCTTCCCCTCTCTCTAAAAATAATAAAACCTTTTTTAAAAAAGAATAAAATCTTACCATTTGTGACAACATGGATGGACCTACAGCTTATTATGCAAAGTGAAATAAACCAGACAGAGAAAGACATCATATGATTTAACTGATATGTGGAATGTAATGAACAAAATAAACACACAAAGAAATAGAAACAGAATTACAAATACCCAAAACAGATTGATGGATGCCAGAGGGAAGGGGCCACAGGGGTGGGGTAAAATGGATGAAGAAATTAAGTACAAATTGATAGTTATAGAATAGTCACATGGATATGAAGTAAAGCATAGGGAATATAATAAATAATATTGTAATAACTATATGTTTGGTGCCAAGTGTGTACTGGAAATATCAAGGGGGACACTTTGTAAAGTATGTGATTGTCTAACCCACTAGGCTGTACACCTGAAACCGATACAAAATAACATTGAATGCGAACTGTAATTGAAAAACAAAATTTTAAAAATGGTTGTTCATATTTTAAAAGGGAGAAATTCATTTGGAACTTGACTAGTTAAGGACAAAAAAATAAATTATAAATGCTTTCAACACTTCATGGCTGAAGATCTCGGTGTCCATTTGTGTATTTCTATATACATGTTGTAAATGTGAAATGATTTTCTACCTCCAAGTGGTATTGTTGAAATTAATTTAAAGGCAAGCACTTTCAAAAATTAAATGTTCTAAAATTCTCAGAAATATAGAAACTAACTCAAATGCTTTTCAAATTTACATGATCTAAGATATATCTTTAGTAAATAAAAGTTAGTTTAAGTTTGTTGGTTTAAGTAGAACAGATATGTCCTTTAAATTACTGATAATATATTTTATATTTATATTTTATTAAGGCTTTATAAAATAAATCCATGTTAATAATAGACTTTGATGTCTATAAAATGTGTTTCTAGAAGCTATAAAATATTTCCATATATTTATCAAGCTAAAGAATATTGATTGATTACCTCTTAGTTTTCTGAAAGTGAGGTTTTAAGGGTTAAAATCTCAGTAAATGAAAGAATAAATTTGTCATATTCCAGAAGGGCCCCTGGAACAACTCAAAAAGATTTGCTTTTTCTCCTTACAAAAGAGAAATCTTAAACTAATCAGGCTTGTTTTTTCATGTTGGATTGTATGAGAAGCATTGTAAAATAAGCAATAGTTTTATATGGGTAGACTGTGGCCGTAAATTAGACAAACTAGCCAGGGGTATGGGAAACCCAAGACTTTCACTTGGTTCTTCCTAGTTCCCCCGCTTTTTCCAGTTTTTACACTATTTATGCATCATAGTGCATTTAAACTAAACTTATTGGATAAAGGAACTTAAGAGCTGACATTATTGATAGGAAACATCTTACATATTGCCAAGGTTTGATAAATTTACTTCAGAAAAATGCCAGATAGGTAGCCACTTTCTTTCACAGCAAGCTCCCAGGGGACTAAGAGTCTAGAGTTCACTGACTGCCATGAGATTTAGTTTTTCTTGGGGGAAGGACATTGCTAAGACATTCTCCAACCTCATTGGAAGTGACCTTACCAGGCACCTGACCACAAAGGAACATTACCCTTGTCTCTGAAACTCACCTCCACGTGCAATAGACACCAAAATCTCTTCTAGGATGAGAAGATGCTAACATCGGAGGCAGGCAGGTAGGTACCCCAAGACATTGATAAGCCCTGTATACTCACTGATTGATATCGAACTCAGAATCCATTGTTTATTGTCTTTGTCTGTCTGTTAGTGATATTCGTGGCCTAACAAGCTCAGAGGAGGCCTGAATGACAGACCTTACAAACTCAGATGCTGAAAGTGACCACATGGGATGGTTTTAACATAATATTCATAACCCAAAGCAGGTCATGGTGGGTATTCATGTCCTAGACCTGTAGTTTCCTTGACAAAGGTCAATCTCTGCCTTAAGTGAGACTGCCTATTGTATTTTTGCATCTAAGATGACATACCTTCGAAATGTCAGAGACTTCTTTTCCAGATCCCTCAATGCACCACTGCTAGGGTGGGAGCAGGAGACCCTCAAATCCCTCACTGTTACTTTGTTGCCCACATACCATCTCTATGTGCTGTGCGTGTTTATCATCCCGTGTCTACCAAAGTACAAGAAGTAGGTGTCTCTCCATTTTGTTTTTTACACCATCCCAGAGATTTCTCTGCTTTGCTTTCTCCTGCCCCCTTAACCAACCACCATGGATTTCATGTAACCCTCCTTGTTTTCTAATGCACAAAATAAGCTGCAAACCTGGCATTGCCAGGTGCCTTTTCTCAATCTGTTGAGATGTTGCTCCCCAGCTATTGTCAATTTGCCTCACATAAACTCATAAAAATTCTCTATATGTTCAAACATTCCTTATATCAACACACAAGTCATAATAATAGTTATACATATTCTTTGGGTTATTCTATATAGTCCAACTGTTAGGATTACCAAACATGTCTAAGAGAACTGTTGACATTTTTATGACTTATGTAAATGTTATACTCGATGTAAAATTCAGAAAAAATGAGACAGCAGGCAAAACCGAGATCATGATCTTTTACAGAATGGAAATCATCCAAAGTGTGTTTTCTTGCTGAAGGCCGTTAAGAACTGACTGGCTTCTCTTTACCTGTGCTTCCCTTTTCAGGGAAATTCAGCTTCAACTCCCATCCCGTGGTTATACTATTTCCACATTCCCAATGGCCCCCTGTCTCAACATTAACCTATGGTCACTGTCACCAATTCAATGCCAACAGGGATTGCTGACTTGGGGTGTGGTGAAGAAGAAAACTTTGTTCAGTGCAAACAGCTCAGTTATGAAGCAGCAGGGCCATGGGGAGGCCCGGGGGCAGGGAGGCCCTAGGGCAAGGCACCCCTCGGGCCAGGCTCCTCTCCAAAGATGCAGCTCTGCTCTGCTCTGGGCTGCTCCACCTGCTGCAGTCCACTCAGCTCTGCCCTGTCTGGGTCTGCTTCACTCTGCTCTGGTGAGATGTCTTCAGAGATTTAACTCTTCCTGGGGAGACGCAGTCTTCGGTGGAAAAGAAAAGTGCTTTCCCAGAGCTGGAAGAGAGCTCACTTACATACAGAGTCCTTGACCTTCGTCCCTGATTGGTCCATCCTTATTCAAATGAGGACTCCAGTTTGGTAAAAAACAAACAAACAAACAAACAAACAAACAAAACAAAACAAAAAAACCCCACTGTTCTGGTTGGTCAGAATGGTGCTGCTGTGATTGGTCAGTGACTATGTTGATGGGGATATAGCTGTGAAGCTCCAATTGGATAGGAAGCTCTCAATCCTATTGGTTGAAATAGGATTCTAGGGACCCCTTTATAAGTACCGGCTCACATGGCACATGAAATACAGGAAAGCAGTTGGCTCACATGGCACATGAAATACAGGAAAGCAATTCGATGCAGGAGGCAGGCAATTTAGTGCACCTTTTCCCCGAAGTGCAGTTTGTGTGAGAGGCCCCTGTGTAGAGATGGCTGTTAGGCTCTCTTTTTAAAATTTGATGCCAGTTGGCCACATGTGCTCTTCTTAGTAGGTATCTCTATTGTTGTGGGGTCCACAGAGAGTAAAGGCAGGGGGTATTTATGAGAAAAGAGAGGGAAACAATTACATGAATACAGGGAAGGAGTTTCTATAACTGCGTATTAGCTAATATAGTGATGCTAATTCTAAATAATGTGTTTAATTTTTAGCTTGGCTACTTGTCATCTTTGCAAACAATTGCTTGGATACAATGCTGCTTTATACCCAGCCCAAAAGTTATTCTGCCCAGTTTGAACATTCCAAAGGTTTGAGGAGTAAGTCCTGCAAGGTAGTTTCCCTGGGATAGCAGCTCAAACTCCATTAAACAATTTTTTTAAATTTATTGATTTTTGAGAGAGGAAGGGAAATATCAATTTTGGTGTTCCACTTACTTATGCATTGATTAGTTGATTTTTTAAAAAAGATTTTATTTATTTCTTAGGGGAAGGGAGGTAGGGTGAGGAAAACCATTATGTGGTTGCCTCTCTTGTGCCCCCTGCTGGGGGCCAGGCCAGCAACCCAGGCACATGCCCTAGGCTGAGCATTGAACCAGCAACTCATCCATTTGTAGGCTAGCACTCAACCACTGAGCAACACCAGCCAGGTTGGTTAGCTGATTCTTGTTCAGGTCCTGACCAGGGATCAAACCCACAATCTTGACATATCCTGACAGTGTTCTAACCAACTGCCATACCTGGCCAGGGCTCAAACTCCACTTTAGAGTGCCTCTGTTTATACTGTTTTTTTTTTTTTCACTCCTTAAAAACAATGAACAGCTTATTATCTACTGTTTGATTCAACCCAAAGTTTCCTACTCAATAGTTTTATTGACGTTTGATTTTTCTTTTTCACCTTTTCAGTAGCTCTTCTTAGCAATGAGACCAAAAGAGGATTAAAAGGGCAAAGGAAGAAAACACGAATTTCCAAGATGGTTCTCGCTATGTCATCTCTGAGCGCCTCGTATCAGGACCGACAGCCCAGCGCGCAGCTTTATTACTCAAGGGGTTCCAGCCACCCCGCTAGTTAATCGTCGGGCTGCAAACTCCAGCCAGGCAAGCCCCGCCCCCACGCGCCTTCCGGCTGGTGTCGACAGGCCCCGCGCAGGTGGGGCTCTGTGTCAGGGGAGTGCGCATGCACACAGCTTTTCACTGGCTTCTCTGCTCATTCTTAAGACTCGTCCTAAATCTGGTACCGCCTTGAAGGCGGGGCTGGTTCCCAGCCTGGCCAATGGTGCCCAGGGTGAGGGTTGAGGGGTGGGAGGTGCCTGCCGGCTGATGGTGCAGGATTGTTCCCTCGTGAGTGCTGGGCTACTAGGTGATCATGGACGTGGTCTCGGCCGAAGAGTTGGACGAAGAGGAGCAGCTGGTGAAAAGGCATCGCAAGGAGAAGAAGGAGTTGCAAGGTGAGGGCGGAGTGGGAACCAAGACGTCACCGGACAGGCCGGTTCTGGGGAGCCTTGGGCTTGGAATCTGCATCGTCCCAGACTTCCAAAGTAGCCAGTGGCCTCTTCCCCTCCGCCTCCCCTGCTCCGTCGGACCCTTAATGCTCTAACCTCCGGTGGCTTCCTCTATCCCCAGCCCCGCCGCGGTCCCCAGCCCGCCGTCCCCCCAGTGCCGGTGTGAGAACACCACTCCCCGGTCTCTCTTTCTCATTCCAGCCCCAGTCTCTCACGCTTGGCCCTAAATGAGTGCTCTTAATGTCTTACCTGAATTTTAACTTCTTAGAAGAAGTACTGAAAAGATTTAGAAACTAAAATCATTTTTTTCTCCTACTCCAATACACTCGCGATTATGTTAATGAGACTTTGCGGGGAGAGGGGAGGACAACTCAATTTCATCTGGGCCGTTCTCTGTAATTGATTGTTATGAAGTTATTATTCTTGTTTACATAATTACCTTTTCTATATTCTCTGCCTTTATCGTCCCCTTATTATTCCTATTTCTCATTTCCTCTTAATCGCTGGGTTTTTGACTTGAAGTTTTTGGTGGCTTTTCAGCCAAAATTCAAGGTATGAAGAATGCTGTTCCCAAGAATGACAAAAAGAGGAGGAAGCAACTCACTGAAGATGTTGCTAAGTTGGAAGCAGAAATGGAAAAGAAACATAAAGAGGAACTGGAGCACCTGAAGCTGACCTCTAAGGAGAGTAAAGTATGCCTCTTTTTGCCTACAGCATTTGAAAGCAGCTGCCCACTTCTGGGAAACCATTTACTATATAAAATCATACACTGGGAGGGAAATGAAGTCACCGGTCATGCTCATGCATGACCTTCATTATTGTTGTGACCCGGTTTACTCATGCGTTTTGTAAGGGAGGTCAGCCAAGGAAGTGCACTTTACCCATTTACTTGCCCAGAAGATGAACAGAGTGATAAAGTGGGCTCGAGGAAGCTTCACCAAGTGAAATTTGGAAGTACAGACGTGTAGTTCCAAAATTGCCATTAAATATGGTTGCAACCCCTGGTAAAGTTACTTAAACTTCCTGAGCATAAATGTCTCCACATATAACGAACAATACAGATATGTCTGCTGTTGATGAAAAGATCTTGTATGAATCAAATGGGACAATGAATGTGAAGTCATTTTAAGGTGTAAAAGTGCTTTATACTCAAGTTGTCATGAATGAAGATTTACTGATGTTTGTTGGGTAAATCGGAGCATACTGTCATCACTGTAACTTCCGTTTACTTTATTATTGTAGCTAATATGTGTTGTGTGCCAACTTACTACATGCAATGTCTCATAAATTCTCATAATAACACACTATGAGGTGTTACCTATGAAGTAAGTGTAGATCATCCCATTTTCAGTGGGAACAGACTCAGAGCAAGAACATTGTCCTGAGCCAGAGCTTAGGATATAAATATTGATTTTTTTAAAATTTATTTTATATTTTTTAAGATTTCACTTATTTATTTTTAGATAGGAGAAGGAGAGGGAGAGAAGCATCAATGTGTGGTTGCCTCTTGCCCGCCCCCCCACTCGGCCCCTGGCCTGCAACCCAGGCAGGTGCCCTAGACTGGGAATTGAACCCGTGACCATCAGATTAGCAGGCGGGCACTCAATCCACTGAGCCACACGAGCCAGGGCTGAATACTGCATTCTAATTTTGTATAGTGGTGGTACTTCATTGCTTGGGTTTTGGATAGCAAGGATCAGACTCCATAACCTCACTCCGTGTTGGTAGTTAGCAAGTTCCTTATGTCTATGCAAAGTTTTTCTACCACAATTAAATTTTACTTTGTTTGGTTTATTTTTGGTCTGCTGTTGACAGGGAAAATGGCTTGTCTGTACTGATTTATGATGGTTGTTATATCAAACATAGTCTTATTCCCTTTAACTTTCTTTTTATTAGCCAGTCATAAAGATTCTGGTCTCCCATGCCCTTATCATATTTTATTTCCAAGTCACAAGATTTGGTGTTCCAGGTATTTAACTGTGTCATCACAGTCACGGTACACCTGATTGTCTCCTGATCTTTCCTGTTAGTGAGATGGTTTTCTTTGTGCTCTCAGGCTTTTTAGTTTTAAGATTTCTTTCCTAGATTTCCCAGGACAAAAATGTTTGATTTTCAAGCTCCATATTATCCAACTGTAAAAATGCAGACTTCCTTTCTACTTTGAACTGTTATCATTTTCATTAACCTGAGCTTGTTTTCTTTCCAAAAACTGACTGAATTCTTATGTCATTGCTGTCTTGTTTTTTCCAGATGCTTCTCTGCATCTTGCCTATTGTCAGTATGGCAATTTATGCATTTTAACAGATTCCTATGAAAAATATAATATTACTAGTTTCACTAAAGTTGTTAACCACGCTTTGAAATCTTAATCCAATTTTGATATTTTGATCATTTAGATCGCCTTGGAGTATGCTGACTTCGTTGTTATTAGAGGCATTATTTGCAGTAATAAAATACTAGCTGCTAATCCTGGTAGTTATAAATCTAGAACCTTTTTTCTTCAGCAAATATGTAATCTCCATTTAATGATTAAGACTGGTTGTAATATGTTGATGATACTTATAAGTTAAATTCTATCTATAGCTGTCAGTTAGATGGGAAGGGATAGAAGTCGTTCACCTCGTTACTGGGGTCAAGAAGCGGCGTCGTTCGGCAGGTTCCAGTTAGTTATGATGGAGAAAGACCTCCACGGCCCCGTCTGAGGTTATGAAAACTGCACTGAACTGAGCCCGCACAGGACCTGTGTGTCCCGTGAGCACTGTCAACATTTAGAGAAGCGGAGGGTGGAGTGCCGAATGAGCTGACTCCTGAAAGAAGTGTTTAGATGAGTGGAGTAGGCATGCTAAGAAGGAAGGAAAGTGTGCAGGGATGAGGGTTATCTTTGAAGAGCTATAAGGAAACTTCTTGGGAATCTGACAAATCCTCCCTTACAAATAGAGCAAGGAGACAGCTGTGCTGTCTCAAATTTATCTAGTGCTGTTGCTTAAATTTGAATTGTGGGATTACACATATTTGTCACTTTCAATACTAATGTAGTAATCTGATACTCGGAGTGTTTTTTATTAACGAGTTACTGCTTTCTCTTTTCTCCAGAGAGATTTTGATGCTGTTAACATTTCAAACTTGGTTCTTGAGAATCAACCGCCTCGGATATCACGAGCACAGAAGAGACGGGTAAGAGAGTCATGTCCCAAGTGTTTAAGTTGGTGCTGCGTGCTCAGTGCTGTCCCAGGTGCTACACAAGTAGAGAGTGGGAAAGAATGATGAGGTCCCTTGTCAAAGGGTATGAACTAACATTTATGAAGCACTGGCAATGTGCCAGATAATAGGCTAGGCTTATAGATTATATGAAATATTTAGTCCTGACAGCAATCCTATGAAGTAGGATTTTTTATCCCTATTTGATAGAGAGAAAATAGGCCTAAGGCAGTAGACACTAACATACTCAGTTTGCAGTTCTTATAGAAGGGTGGGCTAAGAAGGGGGATGTGCAAAGGATATTTTTTACAAACATATTACCCCAGTCCTAATAATGCAGAATCTTCACAGTGTGGGCCTAGGTGATTCTGGTACACAACTTTGCTTAAAAACTATAGTAGTAAATGCCGAAACAAGGATTTGAACCTACAAGTTAAGCAAGATACATAGGTATACCAAATTCTCAGAGAATTGTGTTTCCCATGTAATGGTTAATTACAGTGAAAATTCAGAGCAGTGTTGATGAAAGAAATTCCAAACCTAAAGAAAGTTTATTTTGGGCCAAGGCTTTGGGGTTAATTCTAGAAGCAAAATCTCAAAGGATTGAGATATAATGCTCCAGGAAGTAGCAGTTTTGCAGTTTATTTTCTACATTGGAAGCAAAGGAGAAGACATACGAAAGGTTATATAAACTCCATTTGGTGGCAGATTCAGGAGACAAAAGAAACTAAAGTAGGAGATCTCTAAGATTGGATAAAAAGTAAAATGGAGAGATATACCCTGGCTGGTGTAGCTCAGTGGATTGAGTGTGGGCTATGAACCAAAGGGTTGCCGGTTCAATTCCCAGTTAGGGCACATGCCTGAGATATTGATGATATCAAGTGATGATATCATCAATATGATAGTGCTTATGGGGAAAGGGAGGGAAATGGCAAAAGTGGTTGGAGAATTTATTTCTATCCCCTTAGTAAATGTAAATTAGTCCTAATTATTATGAATTCACTGTATTAGATTGTCCTCCTCTTAGGTTTCTAGTGGGGTCCACATGAGAGGCAACTACACATTGATGTTTCTCTCTGTCTCTTTCTCCCTCCCTTACTGTCTCTCTAAATAAATACATAAAATCTTTAAAAAACATTTAAAAAATGGAGAGATACATGTTTCTTTCTTATTGGTGGATAGTTGACATTGGTGGATAGTTAGTCCTGGTGGATAGTAAACAAACATAGTTTACAGAGGTTTGTAGATCAAAGATAAGGGTGAGCAAAGTTGGGGTCACCTGGCCCCATACCAGAGTATTTACCTGTGAAGGTCTGGAGAGGAAATAGTTCTGACATTATAGTCTGTTACTCTAGATGCACAAAAACAGTGGGCAGGGCTTTTTCAATGTGGAGATTAATCTGTCTTATAGGTCTTAGGGCATGACTTCCCACCATAACTTGCTCAGGTAGAAAATTTTTATTTTTTTAAAATTTTTATGATCAAGACACCCCATGTGGTTATTTTCAGTTATTACGCGTGTCAGGCTTGCTGGGGCAGCCCCCTTTTTTTCCGCAGAAGGGAAAGTTCATTGTGTTAAATAATGAGTTGGAATTTAAAAGAAATTTAGTTATTTAGATAGGTTATTTAAAGTAGCAGAAATAGCATAGACAAAAATGTGGGAATGAAATTTTGCATTATCAAAGACCTGTAAAGAAACTGATTTATGGGAATTAATGAGTTCATGATATCAAAACTATGGGAATGAGATTAGATAGGTAAGCTCTTTCACCTTGAAAAAGAAATTTAAATCCATTCTTTTTAGTCCCAAATATTGTTTTACTAACACTTGATATTAGTGTTCACAGTAACTCTATGAAGTGGTACTATTTCCCTCCACTTATACATGTGAACCCAAGGTTTAAGAATCTTACCCAAAGTCACACTGTGAATGGGATTAAAACCCCGCCTTGTCTAACACCAGAGTCCATGCAATATTAAATAAGATGCAACGCCAGGTGCTGAGTACACGCAGATGAGAGAGGTAGTTTGGTGGGGCACAGGGCGCAGGCGCCGCTCTCCGGCCGCCGCGGGAGGGCTGGATGCCTCCATTTTCCCCTGTGCGCGCTATTAAAACAAAGAGAGAAAGGTAATTTGCCTTTAAAGGAGTCACAGGATAGAAGATTCTGCAAGTGATGATATCATCAGTATGATAGGGCTTGTGGGAAAAGGGAGGAAGATGGCAAAAGTGGTTTGAGAATCCTATATTTCTATCCCCTTAGTAAATGTGAATTAGTCCTAATTATTATGAATTTACTTTACTACGTTGTCCTCTTCTTAGGACAGAAAAGCTGCATTGGAAAAGGAGCAGAAAGAAAGGATCGCGGAAGCCGAACTGGAGAACTTACATGGAGCCAGACATGTAGAAGGGGAAAAACTCGCCGAGATACTGGCTGCGCGACAGCTGGAGATGAAACAGGTCCCGTCGGATGGCCACTGCATGTATAGAGCCATCGAAGACCAGCTGCAGGGGCGGGAAAGCCCTCCCACTGTCGCCGCCTTAAGGAGTCAAACCGCTGAATACATGCAAAGCCATATGGAAGACTTTCTGCCCTTTTTAACAAACCCTAATACAGGAGATATGTACACGCCAGGTAATTCAGTTTTCTTTACTATGTCTCGTTGTTTCGGTTGTGGTTGTCCTCATCGTTCACTAAAGTTCTTCCTCGGACAGAGAGTAGGACAAACAGGTATAGTCCTTTGGGCAGAAATACATCAAAATTTAGGTAGAATTATCTTCTGTAATTTTAATAGATATTAGTACATTTTGCTTTATTAAATACCTAATCATTTTAAATACTTCATTATTGCATAGTTAGAATGTATTGATCGTTTTATATAAGGTACTGATGCCCGTAAGGGAAGTGCCCCCACAGTGGCAGCTGGAGGCACTTTCTGATGCCGTCTCTGAGCAAGGAGTTGCAACTCATTTGTACTTTTACCCTGATTCTCTTCTCACAGTTCTCATGGTCTTACAGTGGAGCAGGTTTTATAGAGGCTACATTTTTGTTTTTCAGTTTTTTCAGTGTATTTCAGATGTGGGTTTAGGCTTTACAGTACGTGTCAAGATAGTGAATAAGGTGACAACTTCGGGGCCTCGTTGCTTGAGCTAAAGAGAGGGAAGTAGGCTTGTCATGTAGTGAAGGTCGTTGGGTCTCAGACTGAGGCAGGAAAGCAGAAATGCTTTGCTCTCGGATGACAGGGTGGTGGAGAAAGGGTAGTGGGTCAAGTTTGGGTCTGGGAAGTGGATTGAATTCTGGAGGAATACAGGTGGAGAAGAAGGAAGTTTCTAGCTTGAGCAGTTTCCTCAGGAATTGTGGGAGAGCTCTGAAAGGGATTTTGTAATAGGAGTTAAGAAAATTATTAAGTGCAATATTCTGTTAATTCTCTACAGAAGAGTTTGGAAAGTACTGTGATGATATTGTAAACACAGCTGCATGGGGAGGTCAGCTTGAGGTAAGTTTATAATTATTTGTAGTGATTGTGGATTGTTAAATTATTTCTAAATCCCATCCGTAGTATTCAGATAATTTCTCTTTGAAGTTTCTTTTTCTTTACATAGTTGCTATTGCTCTACTGAAAAAGCATTGAAGTAAGGAGTTAACATTCTTGGGCATTTCAGTATGTACCTTGAGGGAGCGAAGCGGTATTTCATTTTAAATAGCCCAGTTTTTGATATGGGTTGGTGAGGCCAGTGTCACATCTGCATAAGTGTTTGCATTTGTTATGCTGCTACTGGATGTATATTTGATTTTTTGGACTTATGAAAGTTAAGATTTTACTTCAGTACAGTAATACTTACCCTAATGACTCAACTGACGAAAGTCAATATTGGGAAAGTAACATATCCATTACATCAGATATACTAACAATATTTTTATGTGAAACTGCAGTCAGGTCCTACCACACACATCTGTTACAAACGCGTGGTGAATTCCTCGCTGATAATGACTGAATGACTTGAAAGCAGTATTGATGCATTAAAATGCATGCATTAAAGACAATGCATTTTGTCCCTTGTAGGGAACTAATATATTTTTTTAGCTCCAACTATTTATCTTACTACAATAAAACACCTAAGTGGTGATGAGGCTGCCTGGGTTATTAGAAAGTCAGGAGATAAGAGGGGAGGTTTGGGGTTTAGGTCCTGGCTTTCCCTTCCACTTCCTAGTTTTGTGACCTTGTGGGAGTTTGTCCAACTTCCGAGCTCATTGCATGGGAATAATAAAAAGCCTGGGTATAGGTCATTTGTGGGCACTCAATAAGGCAGGGAGTATATGCATAGAAGCTTGTAAGCTAAAATGCTAGGCAAATGAATCTAGCAGTATTATTAATACTGTGTAGTGATGCGCTGGCTGGTGTGGCTCAATTGGTTGGAGCATTGTCCTGTTCAGCAAAAGGGCGCAGGTTTAATTCCTGCTCAGGGCACATGCTTAGGTTGTGGGTTTTGTCCTTGATCAGGGCTGATGTTTCTTTCCCTCCCTTTCTCTTTCATGCCCTTCCCCCTCTGTATTAAAAAAGCGAAAAAAAAAAAAAAACAAAAACCCAGTAGTATTTCCGCAGGTGCAGATTTAAAAAAAATATATTGTACAGTGAATATATTAGTCATCTCGAATAGTTTGTGGCTCTGAGTCCTTCACTTTAAGAACTGTGTTGTCGAAAGGTATGACATAAATGTTTCTTCAAAATCTGATGTGGGGTACCTCTTCTGAGCCACCAGAGGGAACTGTGTGCATTCATTTTGTGGGCCTCTCCCGGGTCTCTAAAATTCAGGAAGTTTTCCTAGTAGCTTTGTGACCACATTTGGAGTGATTAAAGATACTCAAACTTTCTTTGAAGGATCCCAAGTTACTATGAGAATTAGAAACCTCTTTCTAAATTCAGAGAAACCTTTTAAAAATCCTTTGAAGGACATTTCTCCTAAATCGTTCATCTCCGAAGCCATTTGAAATAAGATTTGCTGTTTTCTCAATGAGGTAAATTTAAATTATGATTGATAAAATCTTCATATGATTTCTGAAGCCCAAGAAGATTTCTAGAGCTTGCTTTGTACCCTTCATTTCAAGCCAGCTGTAAAAAATGTTAGGTATGAGAAAAAAGTGCCTCAAAGGAACAGTTTATGACATAGAGTATGAGATTAAATTTGCCACCGTGGAAACATAGAATCTTTTTCATATTCCTGAAGTAATTTCTTTCTTTTGCTTAAAACCTCCTAAAAAGACCATGTTTTCGATGGAATGATCTTTTAATGGGGCAAATACATAGATCAGGGCCCTGCATTAGAGACTGTTACATGATTGCTTTATGAACTTCCTCAGTTTGCAGATCACTTTATTCCCTTGTGCTTGACCTCAGTCAGGCCTCTTACCCTTTACTCTGCCTCAGATTCTAGGTTTTTAAAATAAGTATAACAGTAGTACCTATCCCATGAGGTTATGTGAGGATCGTGTGCATTAATAACTATTACTCATCCAGCTTTACGCTCTAATTTTATATTTTATGGTACACAGTTACTTCAACTTGTGCACGAATTAGAGGGAAATTCTAGGAAAGGGCAGCACAATGCATACACGCGTCTCATCTTGTCGGGGCCTTGAGGGGTACAGACGCCGTGGCTCTCAGCACCGGTGGTGCGTTCATGTCACCTGAAAAGCTTTAAGGAAAACGCACCTCCCGTTCTGCTCTGTTCCTTCTTTTTCCCTCTCTCCCTCTGAAATTGTAATTGGTTCGGCCTGGTGCTTTAACAATGATTTTTCAAAAATTTTTTATTATGGAAATTTTCAGTTATATTCAAAAGTAGAGGGCTGGGCATAATGTACCCAATCCACCTGTTCCCTCATTTTATTCAGTGGGACATTGATATTTCTAAGAAGCTCTTGTGTAGCCAGGGCCTGAAACTTCTGCATTCGGTTTAATAAATATCATAATTATTTGTTAACTTGACAAATTTATATTAAGTACCTACTGTGTGCCGGGTTCTCAGTGTGTGGTGTGGAACAGAGAGGATCAGTAGCTTATGATTTCAATAAGTTTTACATTTTTATTTTTTTTCACTAATACGTTTTCTTTCCTATAGCTAAGAGCCCTGTCTCATATTTTACAAACACCAATAGAGATAATACAGGCAGATTCTCCTCCTATTGTAGTTGGTGAAGAATATCCAAAAAAACCATTAATACTTGTGTAAGTACCTAGAAATGTCTACTGTTATATTTTTCATTAAGACAAACAGGATTATTAAAAGACTTCCAGTCGAGTAATTTAAAAAACTCTATTCAGTGGAATTAATTATGTTTATTTTATGTTAAAGGCAATTAATAGAAGTAAAAAGCATTGTCAAAATATGTGATTTGGATAGCTGTTTGAATCTATAGTGATTTATTTTTGCATATGAATTAAGAATAAAGTCATTTCTAAAGGTTAGAAAGTTTTAGGATTAGTTTGCTTGTTGTCCTTGGCTCGCCATTGAAACTGCTAAAAGTTTTAACAAGTCAAAAGCTGAAATATATTCATGTTGTCTGGTTGTTTATTCCTTAGAGATTCTTCTATTGTAAAAATATTTTACGTGATTGAGAAATCTCCTCTGAAACAGCACGGAGAGTTTGCTCTTGGCTGTTAGTGCTTGTTAGCCGGTCCTCCTAAGGTGGTCATTAATGGCCCGCGTTTAGGTGAAAATGTTAAGCTTGCTGAGCACTCACCATTTCGAGCCCTGTATGTCCCCTCCAGTGATTGTGCTTTGCCTGACTTATACTCAGCACCAGGTTGAAGGTCACACTGACTGCTCCTGCTTTTCACATGGTGTTGAACTTTTAAGTAATATGCCCATGTAGTTTGTTAAATGGCGATCTTTTTGGGGTTACTTATTCACAGTGCTTGGCTTTATATGTGTAATAAATACTTGTATATAAGGAATTACCTTCACTAAAACCACTCATTTCTTTTTTTTATTTCAGATATATGAGACATGCATATGGCTTAGGAGAACATTACAATTCTGTTACACAGTTGGGGAACAGAGCTACTGAAAATTGCAGCTAGTTTACAAAATGTTGCACAATTGTGTTTTAGTACAGTGTGCTGATATGAGTATTTGTACCAAGCGCTGGATTGTTCTAAACATTACTGAAAAACACAACTACCTTAAATCAGTTTTATGGCAAAGCT
Organism: Carollia perspicillata; assembly: GCA_004027735.1. NCBI lineage: Eukaryota > Metazoa > Chordata > Mammalia > Chiroptera > Phyllostomidae > Carollia > Carollia perspicillata. Next base: position 18,905 of record PVKM010013531.1, read on the forward strand.
GCTAACAAGTTTTTTTAAAAAAGTCAGAGATAAATTTTAACCAGTGTCACCATAGTGGTATTTTGAAAACACCTATAAGTGCTTTGAGGAGAACATCATTCATAGACCAAGATGCAACCCTGTTTGCTTATATTTTTATTAATATAGGATCCTGACCATTCTGTTGAAATAAATCTTAAATGTTTAACTAAAAGCTTTCAGTAACCATGTCAATGTAATTTTTCTTGAAGGAATGAGGTGAATCAGTTTCTCTGTCATTACAGTAATGTGGGGATGGTGATAACAGATTTAATCATGCTTGTACATGAACTTGATTGACCTTGGCTGGGTGGCTCAGTTGGTTAGAGCATAGAGCGCCAAGCGTTCATCCCGAACGCCAAGGCTGCGTGTTTGAACCCTGGTCAGGGCACATACGAGAAGCAACCCGTGAATGCGCAAATAAGTGGAACAGTAAATCGATGTTCCTTTTTCCCTGCTCTCTCTAAAATCAATAAATAAAAATAAGTAAATAATAAACTTGATCACAGTAACCTTGGCATAGATGGGAGTACTGTGAAGCTTTTTTATAACCATACCAAAGTGAAGCTAAGAAGCTTGTTTTAATGATTAAGAATTGTAAAATGTTTTTTTTCCAGCTGAGCAGTTGTTAACCTTTATGAAATGAGGCAAATTCAAAGGTACATAGGTGTTTCCTCACAGATTTAAACCTCCTAAGAATTACATATTGGCCTTTTATTTGTGTGTAATTTAAAAAGACTCAACAGATTAACGTCTAATTCATTTGTTACTACTTGCCGTTTCCTAAACTTCAGAGTGCAATTTTTCTTAAAAATCATTTTTTATTTTTGGTTACAGTTGACATACGTTATTATTAGATACAGGCGTGCACCCCGATGATTAGACATTGCATAACTAAATAAGTGGTCATCCAGTAAATCTCTCACCCATCTGACAGCATCCATAGTTACTAGATTATCACTGACTGTATTCCCCATGCCATACTTCCCATCCCCATGACTACCCTGTAACAAACAGTTTGTACTTCTTAATCCCTGCGTCTTTTTGGCCCGCCTCCCAACGCCCCTCCCATCTAGGAACCATCAAAGTGTTCTCTGTATCTATGATGCTGTTTCTGTTCTGCTTGTTCATTTATTTTGTTTTTTTACATTCAGTTGTTGATAGATATGTATTAATTGCCTTTTTTTTTTCAAAATTTTGATCTTCTTAAAGAAGATGTTTTAACATTTTGTGTAACACTGGTTTGGTGGTGATGAACTCCTTTAGTTTTTTCTTGTCTGGGAAGCTCTTGATCTGTCCTTTGCTTCTAAATGACAGCTTTGCTGGGGAGAGCAGCCTTGGCTGTAGGTCCCTGCTTGACAGTCTTACGGACATTCCCCTGTAGGGGACTGACTGCTTTTCTCCTGCCTGTTCTGTAATCCACGATCTGAGTTTTCTTGGGGGTCTGAAATTCATAAAATAATGGAATTATAAAATACTAAACACCTTGGCTTTATTTTGAAGTAATCTGTTGCTTTAAAGATAAGTATTATGAAGTAATAAAACAAGGTATTGTGAAACCTAGTAATTATAAATTTCATCTATATTTAAAGTATTGGAAAATACCTTATTAGCAGCTATTTTTTCCTGACAAGTGGCATTTTGTTGATTATAGGTTTATTTTTAATTTTTATTATTTTAAATTTTTAAATGGTCAATAATATTGTTATGAACAATATTTATATGGGTAGCTTCCTCCGATAAAAATGATTTTAGGTGTAACCTAAAACTGCAGTGTTTCAAAAATGGCAGATGTTAAATTAAAAGCAGACATACTAGTTCAGTTTGCTGTATGGTGATTCCATAAGCTTTCTTTTTTGTCATAACTTAAAAAGAATGTTGGAGTTCTGGAGTATGTGTTAAGCCAAGAATTTTATCTAGTTAAATATGTTTACAACTTGTGTTAAGCAAAGAAAAAGGAGTGTGTATAACTATAGTGAACAATATTGTTTTGTTCATATTATGTTTGCCAAAAGAAGAATAAAAGATGAATTAAATAAACATTTGTTCAAATTGTTATTCATTAATAATCTTAGAATATTGAAATAGAGAAAACTCATTTTATTGTAGAATTTTATCCAGCCTTTATATTGTCTTCACATGTAACTGAAAATAATACAAAAACATATCCTTGCATTTAAAAGATTTGGAATAAATGTATTGTGCCCCAAACACATTTCGCCTGATGTCACTCCAGGAGGCCTTGGGCGAGGATTTAAAGGGTTGTGAGGAAAACCATTCTGGAACCTGGAAGAAGGATGACTCCTATTGGGAGTAGCGGAAAGTTCAGTGATAGTGCAGCATTAACACGGAAAATAAAAGATACATCCGCAACCAGGCGACCTAGCCAAGGAGATTTTGAGACAGTGTTGAAAGTCCTGTGTGGGTTCTTCTGGTTGCCTAATAGTAAAAGAGGTGACAGGCGAGCAGAAGTAAGAATTACTAAATGTCAATGAACCACACATTCCGAGCTTGAAAATAAAACCATCTCATCCCTAGCCTCTCCAGACAGCAAATTGTGCTAAAATTAAGTGAGTTACAGACAGAGAGCTGATCAGGAACTGTCAGGAAAATGAAGTCTAAAGGTGAAGTCAAGGGCATGACTCTAAAACCCTTTAAGACCTCAGGAAGATTAAAGATGTTTTTTAATCAATAAATGAAAGAGCTTCTAAAATTCTTTATTATCCTACAGAGATTTCACATGGGAACCCAAAATAGAGAAGGGATCGCAAGGAGATTATGGGTGTGGCTTTTGTCTGATAGAGTGAAATAAACTTGGAAGATAAATTTTGGGAGTTTTTAAAGGGATACCAGTTTCAGGTCAAAAGTGACTGTATGACGTGAAAAGATGGTCCCTCATAACCTGCTGTGGGAATGTAAACTGATGCAGCCCCTTTGGGAAACAGTCTGGCAGTTCCAAAGTTACCACATGACACGGTCATTTCTCCCTAGATATGTAATCAAGAAAATTGTACACAAGTGTGCATAACATTATTTTAATAGCCAAAAAGTAGAAACAATTTAAATGCCCATTAACTGATGAATGGATAAGTATTTTTAGACCATCAAAAGGAAAGACATGCTGGTACATGCTATCACATGAATGAACCCTGAAAGCATTATGTGGGTGAAAGTCACAAAAGACTGCATATTGTCTGAGGCCATCTATATAAAATCTCTAGAATAAATCTGTAGGTGAGTGGTTGCCTCAGGCAGGAGTGGATGGGAAGAGTGGGGGAGTGATTGCTAAAGGACACAGGGTTTCTGGGGATAGTTCATTCTGCTGACTATACTTACCCCATTGAACTGTGCACTTCAAGTGGGTGAATTGTATGCTATGTTATAATGCAAAGTTGTTACCTGCCCCCGCACACACACAAAATTCTTGAGTTTCTGTGAACAGGAAGCAGTCAGAAAACTACTCAGTAAACATGGCCTGTGTGTTATGGAAAAGAAAGAATAAATCAAGAATCCAGAAAGGGGAACCAGCAGCCAGTCTTAGGCGGTAGGACTAAACACTAACCAAGGGACTGACAACATGGACCTAATTGGGCTCCAAGTCACTGCTATGAACCAGTGACCGTTTCATGCCTCTTTTTCACTTTTTTGAATGGAACTGTCTATTGCCTGTTCTATGTTCCACCCATTGTTAAATTCTGGGCATATGGGGACAGATAACTGGTTTTCTCAGTTCACAGAACTTCCGATCAAAATAAACTACTTGAGTTGGACTCAAGGAACTGCCCCAAGGAGCACCATCCACACATGCACCTGGTCTAGATGACAGCATCTCGGGATCTGATGCTCTACATAGGTGAAACTTTTCAGAAAGTGTCACTATTTGGTGTGTTGGAGGAATGTAAATGACCCATGGCCCGAGGGTGAACTGTAGTGGCTTTTAAGACATGTCCACTTGGCACCAAGAAGTGGTTCAATTCCTTTTTCTTTGATTATGGGCTAGACTCAGTGACTTGCTAATAACAAGTAGAACGTGGCACGAGTGATGTTGCAAGATTTAGGAAGCAAGGTCATGAAAGTGATAGTCGCTTCATCTGCTTCTCTTGGGATGCCAACGCTTTGAACCAAGACACCAAGTTGGGAGGAAGCTCAAGCTGCACCGGAGAAACTACAGGGAGGTGTCGTGGCCCTAAGGTCCCAGCCAACAACTAACAACCATTAGGTATGGGTGAGTGAGCCTTTAAATGATTTCTGCCTCAGCCCTGAGCCACCCCAGCTGTCGCCAAGAGACACTTTGACAAGGTGTCCCCACTGAGCATTGCTCAAATTGTAGATTTGTGAATAAAATATTTTAAGCTACTAAGTTTTACAGTGGCTACCCAGTAATAGGTAACGGAAACTGGTGATATTAATAGGATTGAATACATGTTGGAAGTAAGAGAAGGAGGAAATCAAAAATGCTTACCGGATTATCTAGGTTAATCAAATTCATAGAAAGCAGTATCAGATTGTAATGGCCTGCTTATTTGTTTAAAAGAAAGTACTAACGTTTGGATAGTTTCGGCTGAGGTACTGGCCACACAGTTACTTAAGAGGAGATGAACCCTGGCTGGTGTAGCTCAGTGGATTGAATGCAGGCCTGCAAACCAAAGGATCGCGGTTCGGTTCCCAGCCAGGGTACATGCCTGGGTTGCAGGCCAGTTCCCAGCAGGAGGTGCACGAGAGGCAACCATACATTGATATTTCTCTCTCTCTCTCCTTCTCTTCCCCTCTAAAGATAAATAAAATTAAAAAAAAAAAAGAGGAGATGAGTGTCCATGAGACACTTTTTAAACTAAAGCCCCGTGATCCCTTTGTTTAGATAGTAACAGGATGGTTGTTCTTAGGAAACTAAAATATTATCAAAGAAGTTAGAAAATAGGATTGGAAGAAATAAGAACTGTGATTACATGATCGTGCTACCAAGTGGAAGTCATTAATCATCACCTCTTGTTTTACTGTTATGATACTGATGTTCATTATAATACTCTATAAACTGGATGATTCTTCTTCATGACTTTGACAGTTGCTTTACCCTCATACTGGAAAAGCCCTCGTTTCTAATACCAACTGGTCAGCTAGGCTTTTTCTTGTCATCCTGTGTAAAACTGCAAACTCTTTATTCCCACCCTCCCTATTTTCCTTACCTGCTTTATTAATTTTTTTTTCCTTAGCACTTAATACTAATATACTAGATTTACTTATATATCTTGATTTTTTTCGTCCCCTACTATACTGTAATTTCAGTGAGAGAGATTTTTGTCTTTTTAATTCACTCCTTTATCACTAGTGATAAACAGTATCTAGCGTATTGGATGTTCCATATCTAGCATGGAACAGTATCTAGCATATAGCAGGTACTCCTAAACATTTGTTGAATAAATGAATAAAGTGATTTTTGAATTACAGAGGGAGGATTGAATAATGTTCTGAGTGCTTTCAAATCAGAATGTATTGTACAGTATTCAAATTTTTGCAAATCAGCAATCTAAATATATATGTATTTATATATATAAATATATAAAATCTCAAATGCCTCCAAGCCTCATAACTGGCCAGATGGGGTTCTAATAGTAATCAAATGTCACTGGCTTCAGCTCCTCCCTCTTGCTCTTCATTTTGTCTTTGTCAGTCATTTATTTGGAAATTTTCAAATATATACAAAAAATAATGCAAATCGTATAATTAACCCTTATGACCCATAACTGAGCATCACTGCTTTTCAATGTTTGGTCAATCTTGTTTAATTTATTTCTTCCACCACCCTTTCCCATCCCCTCCACTCTCCTCCAATTATTTTAAAGAAAATTTAAGGCATGAAATTTTATCTGAAAATTTTAGATGCATTTCTAAATGTTAAGTACATTTAAAAAAAAACACTACTAGCATTCTATTACCACACATATAGAATTAGCAGTTCCTACCATCTAATACCAGTCCGTGATCAAATTTTCCCGATTGACTCCACGATATATATTTTTTCAAGCCAGCATCCAAACAAGTTTACACACTGCATTTGGCTATTATTCCTCTTAAGTCTCATTAATTTCATATTAGTTCCCCCTCGTTTTTGTTAATGCCACATTCATTCATTAAACCTAGTGTCATTTGCTTTAGAATACCCCATGTTCTAGATTTGGCCAACTACTTTCCTGAGGTGAATTGAGCTTGTTCTCTAGTCCTTATATTTTCTGTCGTTAGGTCCAGAAACATGATTAGATTCAGATTTAGGTTTTTTGATGAGAATATTTTATAGGTGGTGCTGTATACTCTTTATTGCATCACATCATGAGACTTACTTATAGCATGTGATTAATGGTCTAAAATTATTTAATGAGTTATTAGTCTGATTATTTATAAAGTTCCTTGTCAACCTCTCACCTAGTATTTTTAGCATCCAATTATGATCATGGTGTATGTTCCATTATTTCATTAGGATTTGCTACAATTGTGATTTTTCTAAAAAAAAATCAATTGTTTTTTTCCTTATTTATTAGCTTCAGATAATCTTTGAATAAGAACTCTTTAAACTATTAGGTTATATTAAAATGCACTGTATACTGAAAAAGAAGAATAAATGCTTCATTTTTTCCTTTATCAATTTTCAGACTCACAAATTGGTTCCCTTGCAAGTCCCAATGTAATCAATAAGTTTCTTTCATTTAAAAAATACCATTATGAACTCTTAGATGTTCATGCATTTTAATGTGTTTCTGCCCACTCTTGATTATTCTCCCTGATCCTCACATTTTCCTTTGTTAGACCCGTGGGAGTCCTTATAAGTTGGCTCCTATGTCCTTCTGATGTGATCTCATTAGTCTTTGATAACATCCATGTCTCTGTCGTAAGATATCCTAGGCTCATCTTTACATTTATTGTCCCACACCTGGAATCAGCTATTTCCCCTCCTTACCTTTTAGTCAGAAAACTGTTGGTGCCTCCCACCTTCAACATGGTAGATCTCAGAATGTTTTTGCTTCCATGACACAACAATGATGCAGTTAGAGATTCTAAAGATGCATAATAAGGAATTTAATCCCTAGTAGCTACCTTCTCCTTTTCCTATTTCTCTTCCCTGCCCATGGCTGAAAGTTTGTTAGTAAGAGCATTGAAGGGTGGCGAAAGCACTAAAATCGTTACCTTGAATGGGAAGAAGATGACTAAGATGCCCTGTGCATTAGAAAAACTGCCAGGACTGAGGACTCTCCACCTTCAGAATAACCTAATCCCCAAAGTGTGCTCAGAGATACGCACCTTGACCCAGGTGAGGAATAGCATATCTTTTCGGAATGAGAATGGAAAACAGGAGAGAAAGGAGATGAGAGAACAATAAGGCTCTGATCTGTGGAGATTTAGCTTCTTGAAGACTTACTGTGGAGCTCTGTTACAAAGACATCAGGAGGCTCTCTCCCTCGGGGGATTCCATGTGTGGGGGAAGAACATGTTTCAACTTCCTCAAGTCCTCTTTGACCCCCATCTGGGATCAGAAGATTAGGTCTCTGCCACAAAAACAAAGAATTGCCTTTCTGGAGGTGGTCTTCTGGAAGGGCTTGGGAGTCTGGGTTTGAGGATCCCCCAAGTTCCGCGTTCACCCTGAGGACTGTTCCGAAGCTTTTGCATTTGGAAAAAAGAGGCATTTCTGGTACAGGAAAGGGGATCCTTTTCGGTTTCCTACAGCAGGCTGAAGTTTGAAATGAAGTGTTGGCAGGGAATAGGAAGGAGGGGACATTCATTTCTTTTGAAGTAGTTTTAAATCAGTTAAATTCATTATTAAAAGTAAAGTGCAGTGTATTTAAATAAATTCTTTCAGGGCAGCTGTATTCAGAAGATGCATTTGGTATTGTATTGAACTGTGGTCTTGAAGATGCCACAGATTTTTTTTAAAGGCATTTATAAGAATTAGCAGAGTGAGCCATAATGCTGTCATTCCCCATATACCTTGGCCACACACCTGCTAACTAGAAAAATGTAAAACCTTACTATTTTTCTCATTAATTTGGTTCATTTATCTTTGTTAAATAGTCTGTGGAACTGGATGCTTTATTACATACTATGTAGGTATAGCAAATGGGAATATTCACTGTCCCTAAGCAATTTAAAGATTAATATTTCAAATACTAGCTCAAACATATTTATGCATGTTATGGGAAAACTATCTAATAGGTTGTTCCAAAATGGTATCATCAAGCCACGATTTAGTTCAGAGGATTTCCAGCTTGTTTTTTTGATACTTGCAAAAAATTTTTTAATCAAGTTAGTCATGGGTATTATTTTTAAAATTACACAAATAATTGAAGGATATAATAAATCGCAAAGAATTTTCTAGTGGTAATTAGCAGCTACAAGCACAGCATAAGTAAGTGTTCGAAAAGTAGCCTGGACCACGTTCTAGGTGTACTTATGGTAGGTACTACATTGAACTAAATATAGAGTTATTGAGAATGAGTCGGTGGCTAGAATAAAAAAAAAACAAAACACCACATAACCCATTAGAAGGAAGTGAATCAAACTGGGCGGTTTGGAGCTGACTGAACTCTACAGACTTAATTTTGAAAGAAAATGTTGTGGAAGGATAATGAGTATTCCACAGCTGAACCATTAGTTTACAGAAATGTTCTAAGCTGACACATTCAACTAATGTTCCCTGAGCAGCTATTATATTCCAGACACTGTTCTCTGGATGCTAGATAAATCATATAGAGATCCCGGCATCACAAAATTTCCACCTAATAGTAGAGGTAAAAAGAAAAAATATGTATACATATATATACTTGAGTCAGTGTAATACAAAGCAGATGATAATCAGCCATCGACAGTGCCTTGCAAGCACAAAAGGATAGCTTCATGGGGAAGGTGGTACATGCCAGGGGGGAGCAATTAACACAGAAATTGGTTGTAACAATTGGAAAGCCAAGATATAGTGACACTGGGGTGGAAACAGAATCCTGAAACACATCTATCACTACAGGAACAAACAAACAAAACTTTTCAGCAAAATTAACAAATTAACATAAAGGCTTTATAGTTACATTTCTCTGTTTCAAAAGTGGCTGTGAATGTAGAAATCTCCGAAACCCCGAGTCAGAAGTCACTAAGAAAACAAATGGCTTTAAATTAGAAAGCCGGGCGGAAGCGTCAACACACGCGTATGCGAAGAACCTACTGCGCTTGCAGCTCCATGTGCGTCATCTCGTCAGATAGTCTTCGGCTGCGTCTGAAAGGTGACAGTTGGCATTTCGTAGTATCTGCTGTTTGCCAGGCGCTTCGTTATATTGTCTCTGATTCTTAAAACAGCTGTGAGAAGCAGATGCTATTGACTCCCGATCTAAAAACAGAAAAGGCTCGGTTACTCGGTTGGAGCATCATCCCATGTGCGTGCACACACGCTCAGGGTGCAGGTTCGATCCTGGTCAGGGTGCGTATGGGAGGCAGTCGATTGGTGTTTCTCCCCCACATGGATGTTTCTCTCTCTCAACCTTTCTCTCTGTCCCTGTATCCCTGTCTCTGTCTCTGTCTCTCCCCCCTCTCCCCCTTCCTCTCTTTCTAAAAAATCAATTAACATATCCTTGGGTGTTAGAGTGAGTTGTCTGTGGTCGCTTACCTAGTACACTACCTGGCAGATGGTCTAAGAAGCATATGCTATGCCTTCCGCACAATGATGACTAATGAGTGTGTAAACTGATGGAACCACTATATTTAAATGAGAATTGTATGTATTGCATACAATACAATTTTATTGTATGTGTTATATGAATGTATTATGTGTATATATGTGCTTATATATGATCATTCTTAGCAATAGTAAATTCTTTTTAAAAATAGGCAGCACATTACTGTAGATAGTGTGGTACAGAAGTCAGGAATATAGGCCATAGAGTGAAGCTATGTTATTTCACTGTTAATTGCAGCCTGGACCCCAGATCTCTTTTCTGTACAATCAGGGGTATTGTGAGGTCCATGTGAGGCAATGTATAAGGCTGGTTGGCACAGTATTTGGCACATTGAATACTATTTAGCCCTGGCTCGTGTGGCTCAGTGGATAGAGTGCCAGCCTGCACATCAAAGGGTCACTGGTTCGATTCCCAGTCAGGGCACATGCCTGGGTTGTGGGCCAGGCCCCCAGTTGGGGGTACTCAAGAGGCACTGCACACTGATGTTTCTTTCCCTCTCTTTCTCCCTCCCTTCCCCTATCTCTCAAAATAAATAAATAAATGATTTAAAAATATGCTATGTAAATTTTAGTACACTGGTACCTCAGTACTCATTCTTAATTCGTTCTGGCATTCATGAAAAGTGCCAACACCAATGAGAACAGAACAATGAAGCATTTTCTCTCGTGGGGTGGCATCATAACTCACAGAAGTTCTAGCAAGTGCCGTGAGTCCCCAGCAAGTGCCGAGTGCTGGGACATTCTTTTTTCTTGTCAAAATGACACGAGTACAGAGTTTGACAAGTTCTAAAGCCAACGAATACCAAGGTATGACTGTATTATCATTAGCAAATCAATCAGTACTTTTCCCCCCTCAAACTTCTCTCCTACTTATACAAAGATTGCTACACATGAAACCTAGATGTCATAATCCAAAGGCATCAGTGGACCCTGAGATGCTTATCTCATTCCCAAGATGTAAGAAGAAACACACATATCTCCTTCAAGGCAGGCCAAAGATTGGATGTAACTTGGAGGCACGCGTGGGTCAATGCAATCAAATCCATTTAGGAAGAGTTGGGATAGAGGGACACTAGGGCAAGTACACAAAGATGCAGAGAAGGCTTCAGGAAGGATGGACACATTTAGGAATATTGGGTGGAATATTATTAGGAATAATTTGGGCAGCTGTTTATACACAATCTAGCAGGATTGAAAAAAAGGGAATTTAAATGATAGCACATTCCATTCTTTGCATTTTTCAGCTATGTAATACCATAAATAGACAATAATCATTGCTATTATTAGAGTGATTGCGAATGGGATAAAACTAAAATATTGAGTCTAAAAGGAGTTTTGAGGACAGGACTTGTTGACTGATTGAATTTAGGTGGAGAGAAAGAAACTAGGTGATTTCAAAGGTGGCTACCACAGCCTTACAAGCATGGTGAGCGCATTAACCAAAGTGTGGATGGGAAAAACAGAAAGGGTTTCTCCACTGACTTTGTCCAGGTTTAGACTTTGGATTTAAAGTGACAATGTCACATACAC
>PVKM010013532.1:0-30181 GCA_004027735.1 Carollia perspicillata
AAAGTATTTTCCAAACCATGGGCTTTGACTCATTAGTGAGTAATGAAACATATTATATCACAATCAGCGTTTGAAAAAGTAAATCAGAAAATACAAGTGCATTTCACATTGTAAAGATAAGTACTATCTAGTGAAACTTTTGTTTCAGTCATCAGTCACTGTGCATATATGTGTGTGTACTGTGTCTCCATGTCAAATATATTTCTTATTGTGGAAAAGAACACCAACAACTAAAAGTCTGGAAGCCATGGTGTAAATGTACATCGAGTGTCTTACAGTGAACAGAGGCCATCCGATGGTCCTAGGACAGCATTTGGGTTGACCTCCTGGTACCTCTTTAGCCAGAGCTCTGAGGCTCTTCAGGATTGAGGTGGATGAGAGTAATAATTATGCCATACTTTAAAAAAAATCCCCACCAGAGGATATGTTTACTGATTTCAGAGAGACAGGGAGGGAGAGAAAGAGAAACATCAATGTGAGAGAGAAACATCGATCGGCTGCCTACCATATATGCCCAGACTGGGGACTGAACCCACAACCGTCTTTGTGTGTATGGGGCAATGCTCCAACCCACTGAGGCACCCACCCGGGAGGCACCCACCTGGCCAGGGCTCTACCATACTTCTTTTTTTTTTTAGTTCTTTTTTTTTTAATGTATTTTTGAGAGAGAGGAAGGAAGGGAGAAAGAGAGAGAGAGAAACATCCATGTGTGGTTGCCTCTCACGTGGCCCTCATTGGGGACCTGGCCCACAACCCAGGCATGTGTTCTGACTGGGAATCGAACCAGTGACCCTTTGGTTCTCAGCCTGTGCTCAATCCACTGAGCTACACCAGCCAGGGCTCTGCCATACTTCTTAATGAAAGCACTATCCACCTTGTTGCCTGCAAACACTTAGAAAATTTTCTAATGTAAGCATGGGGAGCACACCAGCTATTTGAAATAATCTACAAATACATCATTATTTTCATTATTAGTTATCTATTTTCTTCTCTATTCCTATATCAAAATAACTTTGGCCCAACAGATTAGAGCCAAAATGGCCAGGAGTCTGGTAAGAGTTGGTGTGGAGGGGAAATGAGTGAAGAGGTCCAAAATTCAGGCCCCAAAAGAACATTTTAGGTTTTCCTTTTTGTGCCAATTTTCTTCTCATGGCTTCTCCTTTTACAAAGAAATAGAAAGATCATCCACTGCAAATGAGGGCGGGAGGAGGTTCTGAAGGTTTGAGGAGAGGAGAGGGCACGAAGTAGTGGGACCATGAATGGATTAAGGAAATGCACTGGCGGTGTGGGCCGCCAAGGGATGTGTATTTAAAAGTGGGTCAGCTGGGGGATGCAGGCATGCAGTAGTCAGAGAGTTAATTTTACCACAGATGAAAGGAAAGTTCTGCTTAGGGAGAGTGAACAGCATAAACAATGTTTGAGTACTTGGAATTACGTGATAATGTAAATATACCTTAAAGATCTTTTACAAATCAGAAGCAATTCATTTGGCTTCATTGTATACCCAGAAAGCTGAAAAATAATCTGGCACTCTCCTCTTGCAAGTGAAATGTGTAACAAACACACTACACCGAAATAAAGAGGCTTAATGTCAGCTGCTCCCCTGGGTCTTCTTACTCTAGAGTGCAGAATCCCTTCCACAAGAGTCATTTAGGCATGTCTGACTCATCCTCCTCTGCTCAGGTATCACAATACCAGGAGGGCCTTTTATAATAACAATGACTGGAAATAGCTGAAAAAAGGCTGAGTCCCCCTTAGGGAGTGATGACTATAAACAGTTCACTAGGTAATTTCAGCAAAATTCCAGACTATATTAACAAACCATAATTAATATTCAGTGGAGGGATTTATATTTCTCCTCAGTGAATAGCCAGTATAGCTAGGGACTTATTTCTGGTCTAGTCTAATATGATGTCTTCTTTGCTTGCATTAATCAAATCCAGATTCAATTAATCCTCTTTTGTGTAATCAATTCTGTTTTTATCTCAAGATGTTTCACCTTAAGATGTGTACCGTGTTGAATCTGAATCTTTATAAACATCTACAAAAATGCTTCCTCTATAGTTTGTGTTCATTTGCAATACCTTTCTTTCATTCGACATATCTTAATGAAATGCCTGTTACATGACCAGCACCATGCTTGGCCCTAGTGATGCAAAGCAAACCAGATAAAAATAGTCCCTGCTCTTCCAGAGCTTACTCTCTTTAACAAGCAGTCACAGTGGATTGCAGTAAGTGCTTAAAAAAGAACAGGTGGCCCTGGCTGCTGTAGCTCAGTGAATTAAGCGCGGGCCTGCGAACCAAAGGATCTCAGTTCGATTCCCAATCAGGGCACATGCCTGGGTTGCAGGCCAGTTCCCAGCAGGGGACTCATGAGAGGCAACCACACATTGATATTTCTCTCCTTCTCTCCTTCCCTTCCCCTCTAAAGATAAATAAATAAAATATTAAAAAAAAAAGAACAGGTGAACTTTAGGTACAGTTGTCAGATTAAATGCAGAATACTCAGTTAAATTTGGATTTCAGATAAATTTTAATGTATTTGTGTAAGTATGTCCCATGCTTTCTGCAATCCTGTAGAACTTCAGAGCAGGAGCTTTTAACCTAGTATAAGGAGACTAGAAAAGGCTTCCTGGAAGACGAGACATTTAAAATGAAACCAAAATGTTTATGTATCAAATTCTTATCAGTGGTATTGCTAAGGAGGATTCAATTCTTTCTGCAAAATGCCTTCTGCCAGTTCTTGGGATGTGACCACTGTTTTTTCCAAAGTGTTCTTCCCACAGCAAAAAGAGGTGAATGTCTTTTAAACTCTTTATGTAAAAAGAATGACTTTCAAATTGGAGTCTAGCTTGAAAATTCTTTGTCCTCATTTGACAGAAAATGGCTGTCATATAACTTATACTAAATCTCTTTCTGGGTTACAATGACTTCCTGGGTTACAGGGTTTCACTTCTTGTGTCCATACCCATTTAGGCCACACAACCCATTTATTGGTGGTATAATTTTCAAAATGAATTATGTATATTCTTCAAATCCATGACTTTTTGGATTTTTTAAAAAAGGACTTTTTCTTCAATATGCCAGAAATGCTATCCTAGTCTTTCCCCTGCCTGAATCTCTTCTTTCTCTGTCTTTCTTCCACTGCTATTTTTGACTAATGAGCACTGTAAGAATACCAGATGTTTCTGGGGAAAACAACAAACAAACCCTTACTACTTCTCTATAAGTGGTACTAAAAATACCAGAATATACTTCTGTATTTTTTAGTGAATAGATTATTTTAATCAGCCCATTTACAAGCATTTAAACTTGTTACCACCAGCCCCCGCTGGTGTGGTTCAGTGGATTGAGTGCCAGCCTGCAAACCAAAGGGTCGCAGGTCGGGTTCCCAGTCAGGGCACATGTCTGGGTTGTGGGCCGGGTCCCTAGTGGGAGGTGGTCAAAAAGCAACCACACACTGACGTTTCTCTCCCTCTCCTCCTTCCCTTCCCCTCTGTTTAAAAATAAATAAATTTTAAAAATCATTAAACTAGTTACCATCAAATGAGTTGAGCAAGATGTTTAAGTGATAATATCAATCCTTTTGGCCAAACTTGTCACTGTCACTTGTAGAGAAAGATAACTGCTTATTTTTCTAGGTAATTTAGTCACAGACAAAAAACAAAAACACACACACAAAAAAAAAAAAACCAAAAAACAATACCTCTTTTGACTCTCTTTTAGTCTGACCTCCAACAAGTCAAGAGACCTCTCAACAAGGTGTGTGTATAACTGCGGATAATCACATGGCTGGCTGCCCTCAGCTCATATGTCTTCTCCGAGGGTAGGAGAGCCATTCCTGCCAGCAGCCATAAGATCTAGCTGTATAGCACTATCCATGTGTGGACACATTCTAGAACACCCTTTTTAAAAATATATGTTTATTAATTTTAGAGAGAGATAAAGGGGGAGGGAGAGAGAAAAACTGATGTGAGAAAGAAACATCAATTGGTTGCCTCTCATAAACACCTGACTGGGGATTGAACCCAAAATCTAGGTATGTGCCGTGACTGGAGATCGAATCCACAACATTTTGGCATACAGGATGACACTCCAACCAACTGAACCACACCAGCCAGGGAACGTTCTGGAACATCTTGACGGCTTACAACGAGCCCTTTAACCAGTTCTTCACCTGTGGTAGAATTGTGTACATCGCCCAGCCCTTGGCCACAGTGATTGGACTGGAGAAATGCCATTGACTCAAACTGTGCCAGTTCCCCTCCAGGGAATTTGGAATGAGGATGAGAGGGAGAGAATAAGTCTTTCCATGTGGCTGGATCTGTAAAACTAAATTTGGGAACTGTGATTGCTGTCTGCCATCTGCCATATGGCTTGAATAACTGAGAAAGCCAGATGCTGAGGAAAACAGTGAAGTGAGAAATACAAGGGGAGACCCCCCAAAATGGAATTTATTTATCAAAAATTGTATATTTATTTGTACATGTTTAAACTTCAGACACCTTCAAAATACTCTCCTTTTTTTTCTTATTAGAGCTAAGAATCATGAAGGTTTTCTTTCCACAATCACTTTTATTTTTTTAATGTTTTTTTGTTTATGCTATTACTGTTGTCTCATCTTTCCCTCTTTGCCCCCCTCCACCCAGCCCACTCCCACTTCCATACTCAGTCCTCACACCATTGTCCATGTCCATGGGTCCTTCATATGTACTGATCCTTTCACTTACTTTCAAACAGTCTCAACCTCCCCACCTCCTCTTATGGCTATCAGTCTATTCCATGATGCCATGCCTCAGGTTCTATTTTGCTCATTAGTTTTACTTTGTTCATTATATTCCTCTTATAATTGAAATATATGAATTTGTCTTTCACTGACAGACTTATTTCACTTAGCATAATAGTCTCCAGTTCCATCCATGCTGTCGCAAATGGCAGGAATTCTTTCTTTTTTCTGCTGCATAGTATTCCATTGTGTACATGTAGCACAGTTTTTTTATTCACACATCCACTGATGGGCACTTAGTCTGTTTCCAAATCTTGGCTATTGTGAATAGCACTGCTATGAATATAATGGTGCATAAATTCTTTTGAATTGGTGTTTTGAGATTCTTAGAGTATATTCCCAGCAGTGGAATAGCTGAGTCAAAAGGCAGTTCTGTTATTAATTTTTGAAGAAACTCCATACTGTTTTCCACAGTGGCTGCACCAGTCTGCATTTCCACCAACAGTGCACTAGGGTGCCCTTTTCTCCATATCCTCACCAGCACTTGTTTTGAGATTTATTAATGATAGCCATTTTGGCAGGTGTGAGGTAATAGCTCATTGTGGTTTAATTTGCATCTCTATGATGGATAGTGATGTTGAGCATCTTTTCACATGTATATGGACCACCTGTATGTCCTCCTTGGAGAAGTGTCCATTCAGGTCTTTTGCCCATTTTTTAAACTGGATTGTTTGTCTTTTTAGTGTTCAGTCTTAAGAGTTCTTTCTATATTTTGGAGAATAAACTCTTGTCTGATGTATAATTGGCAAATATGTTCTCCCATACAATTGGTTCTCTTTTTGTTTTGATGATGGTTTCCTTAGCTATGCAGAAGCTTTTTAATTTGATGTAGTCCATTTGTTTATTTTTTTTTCTTGCCCTAAAAGATATATTGACAAAAATATTGCTATGCGAGATATCTGAAATTTTACTGCCTATGTTTTCCTCTAGAATTTTATGGTATCATGACTTATATTTACCATATTTTTTGGACCATACGACACACCTGGGCTTTAGAGGAGGAAAATAGGAAAAAAAAATTGAAGTAAAATATGTGGTAAAATATTTAGTAACATAAATAACATAATATTTCACCAACGTAAATGTAAAGCTACATTCGGACTATGAGATGCACCCCCATTTCCCCCCAAATTTTGGGGTGGTGTATCTTATAGTCCAAAAAATACAGGTAAATCCTTTATCCATTTTTAGTTTATTCTGGTATATGGTGTAAGTTGGTGGTCTAGTTTCATTTTTTTGCATGTACCAGTCCACTTCTCCCAACACCATTTATTGAAGAGACTGTCTTTATCCATCATATGCTCATCTCCCCTTTGTCAAATATTAATTTACCATAAAGACAAGAGTTTATTTCTAGGCTCTCTGTTCTGTTTCATTGATTCATGTGTGTGTTCTTATGCCAGTACCAGAATGTTTTGATTCCCGTGGCCTTGTAATATAGTTTGGTGACAGGTATTGTGATTCCTTCAACTTTATTCTTTTTTCTTAAGATTGCTGAGGCTATTCAGAGTTTTTTTTTTTGGTTCCATATAAATTTTTGGAATATTTTTTCTAGATCTATTAAATATACCATTGGTACTTTAATAGGAGTTGCATTGAATCTGTAGATTGCTTTGGGTAGTATGGACATTTTAATGAGGTTAATTCTTCCACTCCATGAACAGAGTATGTGCTTCCATTTATTTGTATCTTCCTCAGTTTCTTTCTACAATGATCTATAGTTTGCCAATTACAGTTCTTTTACCTCCTTCTTTAAATTTATTCTAGGTAATTTTTTTGTTGTTGCTATAATAAATGGGATTTTTTTCCTTAGTTTCTCTTTCTGATAGTTCATTGTTGGTATACAAAAATGTCATCAATTTCTGAATATTGACTTTGTATCCCACTACTTTGCCTAATTCACTTATTAGGTCGAGTAGTTTTTTGGTGGAGCCCGTAGGGTTTTCCATGTATGCTATTTTGTTGCCTGTAAATAATGGCAGTTTTACTTCCTCCTTTCCAATTTGGATGCCTTTTATTTCTTCTTCTTGTCTGATCACTGTGGCTAGGCCTCCCAGTACTATGTTGAATAAGACTGGTGAAAGTGGACACCTTTGTCTTATTCCTGATCTTAAGGGAAATGTTTTTAGTTGTTGCTCATTGGGTATGATGTTAGTAATAGGTTTTTCAATATGGCCTTTATTATGTTGAGGAATGCTCCCTCTACTCCCACTTTGCTGAATGTTTTTTATCATAAACAAGTGCTGGATTTTATCAAATGCTTTTTCTGTGTATATTGATATGATCATGTAATTTTTGTCTTTCATTTTGTTTATGTCATGCATCACACTTGTTGATTTGCAAATATTGTACCATCCTTGCATCCCTGGAATAACTCCCACTTGATCATGGTGTAAATCTTTTATATGTATTGTTGGATCTTGTTTGCTAGTATTTTGTTGAGGATTTTAGCATCTATATTCATTAGAGATGTTGGCCTGTATTTCTTTCTTGTGTCTTTATCTGGTTCTGGGATTAGGATGATACTGGCCTTATAAAATGAGTTTGAGAGTCTTCCCTGTTCTTGAATTTTTTGGAATAGTTTGAGAAAGAGAGTTACTAGTTCTTCTTTGAATGTTTAGTAAAATTTACCTGTGAAGCCCTCTGGTCCAGACTTTTGCATGCCAGTAGTGTTGTTGTTGTTGTTGTTGTTGTTGTTTTACTGTTTCAATTTTGCTACTTGTTATCAGTCTATTCAGATTTTCTGCTGATTCTAGTTTCAGTTTTGAAGAGTGTATATTTCTAGAAATTTATCCATTTCACCCAGGTTGTCCAATTTCTTGGCATATAGTCATTCATAGTAATTTCTTACAATCCTTTGTACTTCTTGTTACTTCTCCTCTTTCATTTCAGATTTGTATATATTTGGGTCCTCTCATTTTTCTTCATAAGTCTGGTTAACAGTTTGTCAATTTTATTGATCTTTTCAAAGAACCAGCTTCTAGATTTATTGATCCTTTTAATTGTTTTTTAGTCTCTATATCATTTAATTCTGCTCTGATCTTGATTATTTCCTTCCTTCTACTCCCTCTGGGCTTTGTTTATTGTTCCTCTAGTTATTGTAGATACTGGGTTAGGTCATATATTTGAAAATTTTCTCTCTTTTTAAGGTAGGTCTGTATTGCTGTGAACTTCCCTCTCAGGACTGCCTTTGCTGTGTCTTATAGTTTTTGGAATGCTGCGTGTTCATTTCATTTGTTTCCAGGTACTTTTTGATTTCTTCCTTGATCTCACTGTTAACCATTCATTGTTTAATAACATGTTATTCAGCCTCCATCTATTTGAATGTTTTTGTTTTTTTTTCTTGAGGTTGATTTCTAGTTTCAAGCTATTGTGATCCAAGAAGACGCTTGATATGATTTTCTTGAATTTTTTAAAGCTTATTTTGTGTCCTGCCATGTGGTCCATTTTGAAAATGATCCATGTGCATTTGAGAAAAATGTATATTTTTCTTCTTTCAGGTGAAATGTTCTGTAAATATCAATTAAGTCCATTTGATGTAGTGTGTTAATCCACTGTGTGGAATTAACACAGTGGCATTTTTGTCTGGAAGATCTGTCCTTTGTTGACATTGGGGTATTAAAATCCCCTGCAATGACTGTATTGCTGTTGGTCTCTTTTTTAAAGTTCCCCAAGATTTTCTTTATATATTTAGGTGCTCCTATATTAGGTGCATATATGTTTACAATGTTTATATCCTCTTGTTGGATTGCCACTTTAAATATTAGGCAGTGACCTTCTTTATCTCTTGTTATGGCCTTTGTTTTGAAGTCTATTTTGTCTGATGTAAGTATTACTACCCCAGCTTTTTTTTTTTTTTATGTTCATTTGCATGGGATACTTTTTTCCATCCCTTCACTTTTAGCCTGTGTAAATCTTTCGTTGAGGTGGGTTTCTTGTAGACAGCATATTTGTGGGTTGCATTTTCTTATCCATTCAGCTGCCTTATGCCTTTTAATTGGAGCAATTAATCCATTCACATTTAAGGTTATTATTGATATGTACTTATTCATTGTCATTTTTTTCTTTGTACCTGTGTTCCTCTCTCTCTCTCTATTTCTTCTTTTTAATGCAGTCCCTTTAGCATCTCTTGCAATGTGGGTTTGGTGGAAATGTATTCCTTTAGCTTTTTAATTTGGGAAAGTCTTTATTTTGCCTTCCATTTTGAATGAGAGCTTTGCTTGATAAAATATTCTTATTTGTGGGTCCTTGCTTTTCATTACTTGTAATATTTCATGCCAGTCCATTCTGGCTTGTAATGTTTCTGTTGAGAAATCAGCAATAGCCTTATTGGACCTCTTTTGTAGGCAACAAGCTGTTTCTCTCTTGCTGCCTTTAAGATTCTTTTTTTGTCTTTAAATTTTGCCCTTTTAATTGTGATGTGTTTTGGTGTGGGCCTCTTTGGGTTCATCTTGACTGGGACTCTGTGCTCCTGTATCTGTATGACTCTCTCCCTCAACAAATTAGGGAAGTTTTCTGTCTCTATTTCTTCAGTTTCCTTCTCTTCTCCTTCTGGTATCCCTATGATGAAAATATTGTTATGTCAAAGCTTCCTTAAACTATCCTCATTCTTCTTGAGTCTTTTTTCATTTTGTTGCTTTGACTGGGTGCTTTTTTCTACCTTGTCTTCCAGCTCACTGATTTGATCCTCTGCTTTATCTAGGCTGATTTTGATTCCTTCTAGTGTATTCTTTATTTCAAGTATTACAGTCTTCATTTTCAACTAGTTCTTATTCAAGGTTTCTATGTCTTTTTTTCATGCTGATGTAGTTCCCACTAAGTTCCATGTAGTTCTCATTGAGTTCCTTGAGTGTCCTTGTAACCATTACTTTGAACTCTATGTCTGATAAATTGCTTGCCTGAATTTCATTTAGCTTTTTTTCTGGAGATTTCATCTTTTCTTTCATTTTGGGGGTTCTTTCTTTGTTTCCCAACTTTAGTTATCTTTTTGTGCTTGTTTCTATGTATTAGATACATCTGCTTTGACTCTCTGTCTTGTAGAGTGGCCTTATGTGTTAGGAGTCCAGTGGGACCCTGTGGTGCAGACTCCTCAATCTCCTGATCTGTATGTCCTGGAAATGTCCTTTGTTTGGGTTATGTGGACTCCCCTGATGTATTTGGGTATTGATTATTATTGGCCCATTTGTTTGGTGGGAAATCCCTTCATTTGGCTAACCAAGAGGCTCAGTCCCCACTATGTCTTGTATACTGTTGTATAGATGCTGGCAGAACAAAGCAAAACAACACAAAAACAAGCAACAACCCCCCAATCACAACAGCAATATCAATGACAAGAAAGTAAAGAATAATAAAAGCAGAAAGAGAAATGGAATAATAGAGAAAGGAGAAAAGGAAAAAGAATATGAGAGGACCAAAGGAAATAAATGTGATTGTGAGATGATAAAGGGGAAGAAAACTAATACTAGTAATGAATTGAAAGAGGTAAATGGGGAAAAGGAACACAGAAAAAGTAACAAAAATAATAAAAGGAGAGAAGGGAATAACAGCATAATCAAAGATAAGAGTAAAATATGAGATATGAAAGAAAAATTAGAGCACCAAAAATAAAAGAAAATAGATAAAAACAATAAAAAGGCTGTGAAAAATAAACAATAGCAAATATAATAAAAAAAGAACCAAGTGGATTAGTCTTAGCAGAAGTTAGTGTTTGCCTGCTAGTTTTTCCCTTTGGCTACCACTCTGATGTCTGAATCTGGTGTAAACCAATGTCAGATGCTGTCCATGACTGGCCCTCGGCAGCCTTTTCAATGCTATGGTGATCCACACTTTGTGGCTCATTCCTCTGGGCATAGCTGCTCTCAGAGTGGGTCAAGTGACTCTGCAAAGCTGACTTTTATCAGCACTGGGTCTGTGGTTGTGTCAGCAAACATAGCAAGTCACCACAGGATCCATCTCTGCCTGTCTCTGCCTGCTGGCCTGCTGTCAATCTTAGACTAGTTGCTGACCCAAATATTTCCAAGAGGGCTTCTGGCAGAAGAAATGGGGGTGTGATCCCTAGATGTCCAGTGGCAGGTGCCTTTCAGACTTCAGGGAAGATGGTGGGTGTGTTTCCCCTCCCCCAAGCCACTAGTCTGAGTCTGTCCAGGATTATTTTCTTGTACTCAGCAGAGCAGGGCCCCTAGTAGGCCTCCAGAGCCCAGATTTTGGGTCTACCGGATGCTGGGAAGGTGTATCTGTGGCTCTCCCATGAGGGAGAAGCACCAGTCTGTTTCCCAGAAAAGTGTATGGATTGGCTGCACCCTACAGCCAGTCTGTGACAATCCCCGAATCTGTTTATGTTGGTGTCTCTTCAGCAAGGGTTAAGGTCCAGGATGGGAGAAAAGATTTAAAAAACCACAAAATACCAAGACAGAGCGAAACTGAAAAAGTTTCAGTGCAGGGTGGAATGAACAGGATTTCAGAGGGTGTAGTGAGTGTGATTTCAGAGGGTGGTGGGAACAGTATCCCACAAGGTAAAGTCATTGATTTTCCCCTGGGAGGAACTAGCTCTTTTCAAGAATGATGGCTGCTGTGGAGTCCAGGTATATCTTGGCCCCCAAAATCCCACAGTTGCTCCCCCATCTCTCTCCTCAGAGGCTGGCTCCCATTCGTGCCTCTCCTTGCACAACTCCAGTCAGTGCCACTCTCCCTTTGCTGGGGCCCAAGGTAAGTAACCACAAACACAAACCTGAGCTTTGCCCTTTTAAGGGAAAAAAAAGACAATGGGTTTTTCTCCAGCAGTTTTCATCTCTCAGCATAGAGAGCCCTCGCAGCCTTTCACTGGTGGATAATACGTTGTGGGCTGAGCTTGGCACTGGCTCTCTGTGCTTGGGAGCATGGTCTGCTGTCCTGGCTTCACTCTTCTCAAGGGGTAGCTCCCACAGCCATGCTGCCACCTTGGACCACTGTCCCACTGTCCCTGTCCATCACCCTGCCACCTCTGCCTACTGCCTGTGTGTGGGAGCTGGCCCCTTTAAGATGTCCCTGTTCTTCCTACTGGTCTATCAGTGGGGTTTTTTGCCATTGTTGGCTAAAAGTCTTTTTCCAGTAGCCTTTGGTTTAACTCAGGTGATTGTTCTCCTCTTTAATTTTACTTCCAGTCTGGTTCTGGGAGGTGGTATGCAATATATTCTCCCCTTGTGCCACCATCTTGTCAGCCCCAAAGTACTCTCTATCTGATGCAGTACACCTATTGAGACATTTTTTTCCACTGCTCAAAACAGTTTTTGAATTCATCTATTCTGATGCCCTTTAGTGCTTTTGCTATTTTTTGTTTCACCTCTTCCACGTTGACAAAACATTTCCCTTGGATGACATTTTTCATCTGGAGAAACAACAAGAAGTTGCTCAGGGGGGTGTTGGGTGAATAGGGAGGGTGGGGCATGGGTGTCATGCTGTTTGGTCAAAAACTACTGGACACTCAGTACAGCGTGGGCAGGTGCACTCATAAATCACCCATCATGAAATGGGCAAATTTTGCTGAGTCTACAAAAAATTCACTGAAGCCAAACTCAGCCTCTCATGATAATGCCAGCTGCTACACTGATACAGATGGGTTCCTAGAACACTCACCTAATGGGGGAAGCTTGTGCTACAAGGGGCTCCCGCTCCAGAAGACAATTCTTGTTTTGTGGGGGTTCCCACCCCCATTGTAGTGATTTCTCTGAATTCTGTTGACTTTCTTGTTCCAATTCTAGTTCTTCCGATGCCTGGTTGCTTACATCCCTGCCCTTGGCTCAGTGAAACACCCCTGCTTTCTTACAATTTCCCCTTTTCTATTTAAAATAGTTCAAGATTGTGTCTCCTACTTGTAAACATAAGCATCCTGATGAATACTGAGGGCTAGGTATTCTGTCTGCACAAACCTGTGCTGTGAGACAGCTGTTCCCCTGAGTCATCTACGGTGTGCACGCTGCACTTTCCTTAGAGCTGTGCTCCCCTCAGCAACCCTGCTGGGCACATCAGATGAGAAAAATTCAGAACTGAATTACAGTCTACCCACATCATTCATTTGCTGTTTGACCTTAAACAAGTTCCTTAAGCTCTTTGAACCTCCATTTATTAATAAATTAACACCTGCTTTGCAGGGTTGATTAAGTAAAATTAAGCATGTAAAAATTCTAGAGCAGGGTGAGGCACAGAGTAGGCAGTCAAAGTCTGATGGCTACAGATAAAGCATGGAATGATGACCTATAAATATTATGGTTCTTGGCCCAGTCCCTGTGGTGATATTGTCCCTCTCTACTCAGGGACACATAAAGCATTCCTCCATAGTAAACAATGAGATATTTAGATGGCTTTCAGTTTTTCTACTGTTAACATTACTCTACAATGAGCATTCCCACAACTAAATCTTCACACACATATTTATTTTTTTAAGGATAAAATTCTCTTAAGCCAAAGCCCAGATATGTTGCCCTGGCTCTTAATGCATATTGCCAAAATTCTTCCCCAGAAAACTAAACCAGATTACACCTATGCCTCATGTATGCATACTTGTCATTTGTCCCAAATCCCTTTCTTCTATAACAATTGAGTTTTAACTCAGTACATGGCTTCCCAGGCTATGTTACCAGCTTCCCTTGCCATCAAGTGCAGCCATGAAACTAAGTTCTTACCATTGCACCATGAGATCTGCAACTACAACATCATTTACTTAAAAGGAAACTGCTTGCCCCTGAGTGCCTTGCTTTCTCCTTCCCCATTGGCTGGAATTCAAACCCAATTAGGACATGTAAGTGAGAACAATACCCTAGGAGACAGTAGAGCAAACACACTGAAGGACTTTGGGACCCTGAACCACTTCATGGAGTATACACCCACACCCTCAGTAGACTGGAGCACTCACCTCCAACCTGTTAGAGAAGTGATTCTGTGCTACAGAATCTCAGCCTATATATTTTTCTCTAGTTTTGTTGAAAAATAATTGATGCCCTGGTGTGGCTCAGTGGATTGAGTGCCACCTTGAGAACTAAAATGTCACTGGTTTGATTCCCAGCGAGGGCACATGCCTGGGTTATGGGCCAGGTCCCCAGTAGGGAGTACGCGAGAGGCAACTAATGGATGTTTCTCTCCCTCTCTTTCTCCTTCCCTTTCCCTCTCTCTAAAAATAAATAAATAAACTCTCAAAAATTGTTTAAAAAATAACAATAATTGGCATACATCACTATATTAGTTTAAAGTGTGTAGCATGATGATTTGATTTACATGTATTGTGAAGTGATTGCCACAATAGGTTTAGTTAACATTCATCATCTCATATAGAAACAATTTTTAAAAAGAACAATTTGTTTTTATGATGAGAATTCTTAGTATCTATTCTCTTAATAACTTTCCACTATATCATGCAACTGTGTTAGCTATAGTCTTCATGTTGTACATTACATCCTTAGTACTTATTTATCTCATAACTAGAAGTTTGCACCTTCTGACCATCTTCCTCCAATTCCCTCTTCCACTGACTCCTGCCTCTGACAATCACAAATCTGATATCTTTTTCTATGTTTTGGTGGGTTTTTTTTTGTTTGTTTGTTGTGGTTTGGTTTGTTTACATTCCATATATATAAGTAAAATCATATGGTATTTGTCTTTGGCATTATTTCACTTAGCATAATATCTTCCAGGTTGTTGCAAATGGTGGGATTTCCTTGTTTTTTATGGCTGAATAATATTCTGTTGTGTGTGTACATGCATATATACTCATATATGTGCCAAAAACCTCTGCTCAAGACTTGATGCATGAGCAGGCACATTGTCATGATGAAGCTGCCAATCACCAGTTGCCCACAGCTTCAGCCTTCTGAATCATCCATATAGTTTCTGCAGAGGAATGTTCAAGCTTAACGCAAAATTTAATGCAGATTCATTGCTCTACTCACTCAGTCCTTTGAAAGAGATGGCTACATGCTTACTCAGTGGCATCTACTGCCCCCACTGACTAGTACAGTGAAGTCATCATTGTTCATGCATGCTCATTCCAGTCCACTCTTCTTGGCTGCCAGGTTACATTGATGGCATGCAAACCATTCTGGTTATATTAACAATGGCTGGACTTTTTCCAGACAGACCTTGTATATTACACTGATGCACTATCATAGTACATAGTACATAGTGTACATTAGCATAGTACTATGCACTGTCATAGTACATGTGAGAGCTTTGGTATTATATATGGATGAATCTAGAAATAAAGTGAATATTAAGAGGATTCATGCAAACTATTCCTAAATAGATGTATAACATTTTCTTTGCTATTGCTCTGTAATTAACACCTCCATTGTTCCCCTTCTCTCAAGGATTACAGTTCTGTGCTATCTACTGTCTAACGTGTGAAAACAGTTGCTTCATTTATTTCATCCAATTTTGTTGTCGTTTGTTGTAGGAAGGTAAATGCATTATTCTGTCATGGCCAAACCAGAAGTCTCTATGAAACTTTGAATCCTATTTTTCTTCCTTAATGCCATGTGCTAAGGATTGTCATATATTACATAAACTTCCAGGGAACAAGACAGCCCTAAAACCTGCGTCATAGAACTGGCCCTCCTTCAGCTATAGTTCATTAATCCTTTACCATAGAGGTAACCACAATTCTGTCTGTTTTTCCTCCCTCTTTTGCTGCTACCATTAACTCCTCTGCATCTCCTCTGTATTATGTACTGCAAAGCTTCTCTTTTTTCATAACTTTGATCTACTGAAGGCTTATAGTGGTCTCTCTCTATGAATCCTTTCAGCTTCAACTTCAGCTCCTACCATCAACTACTAAATCACCCTCTGTATCTCCTGTTAGAACTAAAAAAAATCTGATTACTACCCTGGCCCTCTCTGGGAGGAACTTTTTGACCCAACACTTTTTTCCTCAGTAAGGCAGGGAGCACAGGTGACAAAAGGAAGTGAGATGATTAGTCTGTGCCAAACATGATCACCCAGGGCTATTCATTCTTCAGGGGCTACAGCCACAGTTCTTCTAGGGAGCAGTGGGTCTGGCAATCGCTGAAACTGGCTTGGTAACAGAGATTTATTTACAAATCTAACTCTCCTTCTAAATGTGAGCTTTTGAGGGTAGGAGGCATGTTTTAAATATTCTTTAATACTTAATGCCCTGCACATTGCTAGGGACATGTACGTTCTCAATACATTTTACTGAATGAATGAATGAATCGATGAATGACTTTCTTGGCTTCTTCACTAGACTGTAGGATCCTTTGCTTGGCCCCAGAGTTTAACATAGATGCTTAAAATTCACAAATTACAAGACTACCTTGGGGATTATTTTAAGAAATACTGTTTTAAAAAGTAAATGAAGTACTAATAGAAGTGTTTTTGCAGTTTTTACTTTAATGATTTTAATTAGTATCCATATCTATTCTTAAACTGTACATAACAGTTTTGGAGTGACCTAGATAAGAATTTTTCTTCTTATGCATCTTAAAATAGTGCCCAATTATAATTTTTAAAATACTAATTTAGATTGTTTTTCTTTAACTTCCCTGAATAATAGTTTACAGCAGTTCTCTGGGTAATGAAAATCACTTTGCACAAATAGTATATATGCACTTCAGTCATTTTGACTTCCCTATGAGCTAGTGAGTCACTGACCCTGAAGCTGGAATGGGGTTGGTTTGTACCATCAAAAACTTAGTCATCCCCATGACAACACAAAGCCTTTTGCCTTCTATTTCTTCCCACATCTTTGTTAAAGGAAGAAATCATTATTTACTTCAGATTTGTTATTCTGATATGCTTTTCAGGACACAAATTCCTAACCTCAGACATTATGTGTATAAAACATTTCTATAGTAACAAACAAAAATAGTGGTTATAAATATTTTATGAAATGAAAAATGATCTGCCAATTCTATAGTATTTTAGGATTCAAAAAATTTTCACCCAGGCTGGTGTGACTCAGTGGATTGAGTCACACCAACTCACTTTGGGTTGGCCTGTGAACCAAAGGGTCACTGCTTCAATTCCCAGTCAGGGCACATGCCTGGGTTGCAGGCCAGGTCCCCAGTAGGGGGTGTGTGAGAGTCAACTACACTTTGATGTTTCTCTCCCACTCTTTCTCCCTTCCCCTCTGTCTAAAAATAAATAAATAAAATCCTTTTTAAAAATTCTCCTTAATTTTATGTCACAATTATCAAGATGTCGGAATTAAAGCATATGTAACCAACTGACTAACTGATGACTTGAAAAAGCAACATTATATGTAACGCTATATGTTTACATTATATGTTTAATTACAAGTAACATTATATGTTTAATTTTAAATAGTTTTACATATCAAAAAATTAATTCCTGTTCATTGTAGTGTAGTGATGTTAGAAAACTATTAATAACAGGAGAAAAGAAGAACATTTAACAATCTGGTAATGTCCCTTCCCCACAATTAATTATGTTTTTCCAATACCTTTCCAGTAAGCATATATATATGTGGGTGTAGGTGTATAGTGGTAGTGGGAGGTGGGGAGGGAGCGAGAGAGAGAGAGAAAGAAAAGACTCTCCCCCAGTACATTTTGCTCTGTATTCTGATTTTCCTTATTAACAATATATTATGAACATCTTTTCAAATATATTTACTGTGGCCAGTCATTTTTATTGGTTAAATATTGTGGGTGTTTTGTTGAATGAATTTACCATACTTAATTTAACCAGTCTCCTTTTTGGGGGGCATTTTAATCTTTTCCATTTTTCATCAATGTCAAACATAAGGAAGATAGAAAGAGAGGAGGGTAAGCAAGGAAGGAAAATGCAGTAAACATTTTATAGCACATATCATTAATTATTTCCTTAGCATTATTTTGAAGTGGAATGGCTGGTTAAAAGGTATGTATTCTTCAGATATTTTGTCAAAGAGCAATGGAGAACAGATGTAGTATTCTAATACAGGTTATTATCTTTTAAAATAATCCTTACCAATTAGATAGGCAAAGGTAGTGTTTTAATAGTTTTAATTTGCATTTTTTATTACTGTTGAAAATGAAAAAAATTATCTTTTTGACCTTTTTTATTCCTTCTTTTTTGATTAACCTACAGAAGTCCTTTGCCCATTTTTCTATTTAGCTATTTATCTTTTTCTAACTGATTTGTAAGACTTCTTACTCCTTTGTCCCTTTTTCCATTCCAGTTTGGCAACTGTCTGTCCTTCAACTTTTTGGAGATTTTTGTTTCCTTTCAATTTGGTATTTGCCATTTAATTTTTTGGTGATTTTTTAAATCGCTTTTTAGTTTTTTATGTTTTTTTTAAATCATCCTTTTACTTTACATTTCATGCAATATAATTCCTATTCCCAAGATTATATAAGTATGTCTCTATATTTTCTTGTAGCAATTTTATGGATTCAGTTTTACATTAAACTCTTACCCACCAGGTGTTTATTTTGATACATGGTGTATTTTTTTTTCTTCAAACAATTGGCCAGTGGCTCCTTCACTTACTTTATAATTTATACTTTTCGTTCCTGATCAGAAGTGCTATTTTTAAATTTATCTACTTGGGTCTAAATAACATTGAGTTTTAATGTGAAAGTATTAAGCTGCCTGACAGATCTAACCATTTACTCTCTGAATCAGCAATTGTGTAGAAGATGAAGAGATGTCAGTTCAAATGCCAAAAGGATACTGAATGAATCTCAGGTTCTTTTAAATCAAAGAATGTCATAAATATTTTATAACAATATCATTGCTAGTAGATTGATATTGTTAGATATTTTGATCTAAATTTTTATTGCTGTGTTTCTGGGCTGTGATGACTATTTTATGATCATATTTTGCTCAGTAAGTCAATAAGATATTGTTACTGTATTATTATGATACATGCATGAATGTATGTATTTATTATTCAGAAGCTAAATATCACTTTTGAATTTGAAATCCTCAAAAATGTTATATACATGACTAATTTCTTATAATTAGCTATAGATCTTAAAGTTAAATGTATTGGTTCATGTTTTTCTAATACAGTCAACATAATTGCACCTTAGAAATTGAAATAAACTTTGTTATCCTTTAAATTGAAGCTGCAAACACATAGAAAGGTATCTGTGTGAAAGATGGACTTATCTTTGTACTTCTAGATGTCCCTTTAGCCTAAACAAAAAAAAAATCACAAAAATAGGTATTTCTGATCTAAATAATAACCTTACCTTTAGTTTTAGTAAAGATGACAAGTTTGATGATGAACACTGTAGACTGGGATTTACTTGGCAACAATTTTTGGCGATCACTTTGCCTGTAATTTAGCCACAATTAAGCCACTTACCATTAGGTGCTGCTGAAAATACTATAATTGGTCAATTAATCCATGTACTACCTTATTATGGCAAATGCTGGTCTTAACCCTGACAATTATTTAGGTCACATTACAAAATAATGTTCATAAGGAAAATCTGCAGAATTTATATCATCCTAAGGATTGAAATACCTATATGTTCATATATACACACATATATAACATATATACACATATGTACATGTATATGTTCACTTTTCTTTCTCTACATGCATTCTAAGATAACTTTAGAGATATTTTGGTACCTTGATAAATATTAAAAATAATACTTGCTATCAAAAACCAAGGTTAAATCCTGAGAACTTTACTGGGAAAAAAATTAAAAAGAGCTACCTAGTGATTACTAAGCAAATGGTCTGTGAATTGCTTGGGCAGAATCTCTAAAGCCTGTTCTTTTCCCAGTGCTCATTTATACTGAAGAAAACAAGACAGGTAGCAGGGGGATATAGCCTGAAAAAAGGCTTATGTTCCCCCACTAAGAGACAAATTTGATTTTATCTCTTGGTTCATATTACAAAGTGTGGCTGTTCTCCAAATCAGCACATGTGGATAATTCTCTTTCAATGTTTCTTCCCTTCAATCATGCTTTCTACAGTATATTGAGAATATCTACCACTTCACCTCCACAGGCCTCTCACGGATCATTTCTCATTTCACCTACTAACTTTCTGTTCTATGACAAGAATCTCTTGATCAATTCCCTCTACTTTTCTTGTAAAATCCAGACTCACATGCTAGGCTTCAGAAAACTAGATGATAATCTTTTTCTCGGAAAAATTTCCAAGAAATCTTTTCACTTCTGTTCCTTGCCTCTCTTAAGTCTCCACCCCGAGAGTGCAGATGTAGTACAACATAACTCTGTACAAGAGTTGTTCTGGAGCCAGGCAGCATGGTTTTAAATCCTGTCACTTAAGATTTAATCTAAATTCTTTGTGCTTCAGTTTCATCATCTGTAAAATAGAGACCATTTATTGAACAAATATTGATTGGTTCCCAGTCATGTCATTCAACCTCAGAGTCGTACTCCAATCTGCTACATTGCCTTTGTTTTAGTTTGACACAATTCACACTGATGATCCCCAAGGGCTTAGATCTCAAGAAACAAAAGCTTAAATCACCCTATTAGGCAAAGTCCTCTGTCAGCTGTGATGTTCTCTGCAAACACAGAAGGTTGGAATAGGTAGCCATATTTATCAGTTAGAGCCTCATTTACAGTAGCAAGAGTGAGTAGTCTGTGCATATATTGTGAGAATAGCTGAAGACTGAAAAATTACCCTATTCTTTCCCTCTTAAAATAAAAATTACAACTGTTGTCTTTTCCTTCCTTTCTTTCTGTAGCAACCATTGCTATCTCTGGCTCCAACAACTATTTACGGAGTATACTGGTAGTAATTACACTTACTATTTAGTCCTTGGATTTCAGGACCATGAGGAACCATATCTAGATGAGACTGTTCCAGACCTGGGAGAAGAATGGGCATTTTACATTCAGAGGTCAGGACTAAGAGAACAATAACCCAGAGATGTTCCACCAGTTGGATGTATGTTTGAGCTTGGAAAGAGGGCAAGTACTAAAGGCTGGATCAAATAGGCTGGCAACACTTTTGTCATTGTACACATGGGGAAAGGCAACCAAATAATAAAACACAACAGGTATCTCTTAGACCAGCCACATAGCTCACAGTGACACCTCCCTCCCCAGTACAGGGACAGAATAGTCGCAAACATCCACACATGTAACTTGCGGTATAGTCATGAGTGACATCGGAGTAGAAATCTGATCCAAATGGCCAGACTTGCTCTCCTAGGAAACAGAAATTTTGAATCAAGATGCAAAGAGATGGGCCCACCAAGCGAACAGTTTATGGATTCCTACTACTGAATTTCCTAGTTTTATAATTCCCAAAATTCTGTAAGATACCCCAATATCCTCCTGGAAAAGTCAACTTAACTAGCTGGAGCTGCTATTTGCAATCACAAGAACCTTAACTACTACAGTTCCCTGAATAGTTTTCTCTCATGCAACTCCATCATATGTCCCTTTCCCTCCACCGAAATATCGTGGTTCACCAAGAATGCCATGTTCTGTCTCACTGAGCTTTTGCTGTTCCCTGCACAAAATTCCCTTCCCCTTCTCCCTGAAAATTTACTCAAGGATTACCTCCCCTTGGAAATCCACTGGGGGGAAAGGGGTTGCCTCCTCTGCAACACTGTCACTCCATACTTACCTGTTTTGATTTGGAAGGTCCTCCACTGTACCCATAGGGTCTGTCATGCCACAAGCATGCACTTAAAACCATATTACATTGTAGTTCCTGGTATTCTTGTTTGTCTCTCCCATTAGATGGCAAGCTCCTTAATAGAGGAGGAAACTTCCCATTTAACTTTGTATCTCTAGTTCCTTGTTACAGTGTCTGGCACATAGGAGAGTCATTAAGAAAATGGGTAAATGAGTAAACATTTTCTGTTTCATCATGAGAACATGCCCAGGCTGACCTGCTGGAAGAATGTGAGAGACCATGGGAAAGAACCAAGGCCTTCTAGACTTGATGACAAACAGCTGTTCCAGCCAAAAATGGGAGAGCCACTTACCTCACCCATACCTGACTCAGAAAACGAACGAGCCCAGCTAACTCCAAAAGAACTGCCCAACTGACACCTCTACTTGTAGGAAATTATAAATGGTTATTGTTTTACTCCACTGACCTCTGGGGTGTCTGGTTAGGCAGAATCTTTGTGGCAATAAATACCTGGTACAATATCTGTAAGTTAGATTTCACCTGGAAACAAGAACTTGAGAACTTTACTAGCTAAATTTCATGTGGCAAACACAAGGCCTGCGGGTTGAATCCAGCCTTCCACCTGGTTTTATCCCGCCAAGCACCTTGTTTCTACCTGGCAGCAGCACCAAGCTCCTTGCCCCTAGTTAAGGAGTAGTTACATTTATACAGTCCTAAAATTATATTTAGCCCTTTGAAGGCAACCTTGAAGCTGATGAGGCCCCCGGTGAAAATGAGTTTGACACCCCTGCGCTAAATAGAAGATTTAAAATCCAATAACTGCTTTAACAAGTCTGACTGTGAATGTTAAGAATAGATATATTTATAAATCAGTACAAATAAAATTTCTCACTACTTGCTAATGTTTTAAGATTAGTATAATGTCCTGGTGGGTGTGGCTCAGTGGATTGAGTGCTGGCCTGCAAACTTAAAGGTTGCTGATTCAATTCCTGGTCAGGGCACATGCCTGGGTTATGGGCCAGGTCCCCATTTGAGGGCATACAAGAGGCAACTGATTGATATATCTCTTGCACAATTTATGTTTCTCTCCCTCTCTCTCCCTCCTTCCCCCTCTCTCTGAAAATAAATAAATAAAAAAATTTAGAGATTAGTATAAGACATTTCAAAACCTCTGGATTATTTAAAAATTTACAAAAATCTCTAAGAAAAAAATTAGAAGTGAAATAACTAGGGAGAGGCTTCTGGCTAATATGGAGGCATAGATAGGTACACTTTGCCTCTTTACACAACCAAAAGAAGATTAACAGCCAATTTAAAAACAAAAACAACCAGAACTGCCAGAAAATTGAACTGTATGGAAGTCTGACAACCGAGGAGTTAAAGAAGAAACATTCATTCATGCTGGTAGGAGGGTAGGAGACGGGCAGCCTGGGTGGAGAGAATGTGCAGTGAGGAGGCAGCTGGCAAGCCAGGTGGTCCCACATTCGCAGTGGATAAGAACTGGGGGAACTATGGAAGAGCCAGGCAGACCACACAACCCAGGATTCCAGCACTGAAAAAAAAAGCCTCAGAATCTTTACTTGTAAAAACCTGTGCGGATTGTGGTAGCAGAAGAAACTCCCAGTCTCTCAGGAGAGTCTGTTGGAGGGGCCCAAGGGGTTCTAGTATGTACAGAAGCCTACCTACTCCGGAATCAGCACCAGAACAGCACCTGAAAGGGCGCAATTCACTTGTGGGAAGCAGAGGAAGTGACTGAAAGTGGGGCAAGAGCCGAGCAAGTACCATTGTTCCCTCTCTGACCCCTCTGCCACATATAGCACCACAACACAACCCACAATGCGGGTTGCCCTGCCCTGACAAATACCTAAGTCTCCACTCATTACAACGTAACAGGTGTGCCAAAACAAAGAAATATGGCCCAAATGGAAAAAAGATCAAAACTCCAGAAAAAGAACTAAGCGATGAGGAGATAGCCAACCTATCAGATGCAGACTTTAAAACACTGGTAATCAGGATGCTCACAGAAATGACTGAGTATGATGCAAAATAAAGGAAAAAGTGAAGGTTATGCAAAGTTAAATAAAGAAAAACATACATGGAACCAACAGGGGAAGGAAACTGGGACTCAAATCAACAATTTGGAAAACAGGGAAGAAATAAACATTCAGTTCGAACAGAATAAAGAAACAAGAATTCAAAAAATGAGGAGAGGCTTAGGAACCTCCAGGACAATATTCAGCGTTCTGACATGCGAATCATAGGGTTGCCAGAAGGAGAAGAAAAAGAGCAAGAAGTTGAAAAATTATTGGAAAAAATAATGGAGAACTTCCCCAATTTGGTGAAGGAAATAGACATGCAAGTCCAGGAGGCTCAGAGTCTCCCAAACAAGTTGGATCCAAGGAGGAATACACCAAGACACATCATAATTAATTTACTCAAGATTAAAGAAAAGGAGAGAATCTGAAAAGCAGCAAGAGAAAAGGAGACAGTTATCTACAAAGGAGTTCCCATTAAGACTATCAGCTGATTTCTCAAAAGAAACCTTGCAGGGAAGAATGGGCTGGAAAGAAGTATTTAAAGTCATGAATGGCAAGGACCTACATCCAAGACTGCTCTATCCATCAAAGCTATCATTTAGAATGGAAGGGCAGATAAAGTGCTGCCCAGATAAGGTCAAGTTAAAGCATCATCACCAAGCCCTTATTATATCACATGTTAAAGGGACTTATCTATGAAAAAGAAGATCAAAACTATGAACAGTAAAGTGACAACAAACCCACAACTATCAACAACTGAACCTACAGAGAAAACAAACAAACTAAGCAATTAGAACAGGAACAGAATCATAGAAATGGAGATCACATGGAGGGTTAGCAGGGAGGGGGAAGGTGTATGGGGGAAAAGGTACGGGGAATTAGAAGCATATAAAGTAGGTACAAAATAGACAGGGGGAGGTTAAGAATAGTATAGGAAATGGAGAAGCCAAAGAACTAGTATGTACACCCCTAGGACACGAACTAAGGAGAGGGCAGAATGCTGGAGGAGGAGTACCAGGCAGAGAGGGATAAAGGGGAGAAAAAAATGGGAGAACTGTAATAGCATAATCAATAAAATATACTTTAAAATAATATTCTATCATAAAGAAGGAAAGTAACCAATAACTTCTCTTTTCCAACACACCTATGCTAATTACTTTACATGTTTCTATAAGCCTTTACCAAGCTGTATATGTATTTTTACATAGTTCTAATAACAATGTTGTATTTTGCTTTAATATGAGAGGAAAAGTACCATATTCATACATAATAATTTTAATGGCTACATAATAGTTCTTCAGTTACACTGAATAATTCTTCAGTTATACCATAATCATTTATTAGATTTTTATTTTTTCCTATTGTCAACAATGTGACAAAATACAGCTTCCCCCTCCCTTTTCTTTAGTATTATTTCTTAGGTATGAAGTCCAGGATGGTGTTTTTCTTGTTTATTGCCATATCCCCAGTACCTAGCAAAGTATATGGTAGCCACCCAATAAACATCTGTTGAATGAAAGCAATGTGTAAATGAGTAAGTGGGATTTATAGAAGTAGGCTTCCTAGTTCCATCTGCTTCAAATGCTTTTAAACTGAATTAGCATGATGGACGTAATTAAAAATTGACATCATTTGAAAAAAATTGATTTGCATCTGATGTTAAATTTATTACCTATAGACAAGGGGATTTATCACTTACCTTAAAATTTTTGAGTTACTTGCAAAGTTGACCCATGGAAATTTATTAGCTTTAACTAATAGAAGAAGGAATTCAAAGGTTTTTGTTCGTGAACTGCTTGTACACGTCACTGAAGAACACTATCTGTTCCCTACATGGCTACATGTGACACTTTTGGCTACTTTTCTCAAAGTCTGTCAGTTAGTGTATCAGTTTATATGACAAGTGAATGCGTACAACTCTTGATTTTTCTCTGATCATTCCTTTGTCCTTGTGAGTAGTCATTCTCTGAAGATTCCCTTACTCTCCCGCTCATCCCCTTTTGCAATCACTGTCTATAATCACTTGCCTATAATCTTGTGTTCAACCTCTCCTCTCTGTGAAGCATGCCCAGATCTGTGCATCTAATCCTGATGACTCCATCTGTGTTTTTTCAATCTCATCCACCTTCATTTCCTTAAACCCTTATTTTGCTTTTTTTTCCCAATCTACCGCATTCTGTTTTTTTTTTTCACTTTAACTACATGTGTCTTCTAGCCTGTGCAATTCTTCCTTGACCCCGTTTCTTCTTCAAATAGTCATCCCATTGCTCACTTTCCTTTCACTATCAAACTTTTTGAAAGTATATTCTCTGTTCCCTGGCTCCAGTTCTTCCCCTATTGCTCTTAAGTGTTTGCATGTTGACATCTGCTCTCTACTACAATCTTTTACTTTAGGAACTGTGTCTGATCCTCTCCCAACAGTGCCTCTCTGGTATCTCAGTCTTGCAACTCCCCCCTCACAGATCCCTCTCCGCTTTTGCTTTCTTGGTTCCTACCAAATACTCCTGGACGTATTTTCTTCTTTTTGCTTTTTGTCTTTGGACTTCTTTTTTACTCTTTCATCCTTAAAAGGACTCATCCACTGTCAGAGTTAATGAATATTCACTAAGTGCCTAAAATGTGCCTGGAACTGTGTTGGCCCTGGGGACGCAGGGAGGGACGAACAAACCAGACACTCATTACCCACTGCTGTACTTATTTCTCCTACCTCACTGCACATGAAATTAGGAGCTAAATCCTATATAAGTAAATTCTTTTTCCAAATGCCTCTGATTTGTTCTATCTCATAATCACTGAGCTCTCTTTGTTCAGGTCTTCCTCATTATCAACTTGCTTTTGCAATAGCCTAATAACTTGTGTCCTTGTCTTCTCCATTCTGGTCCATCCTGCAACGCTATTCCAGACTAATCTTTTTAAACATGTCATCTTCCTTCTCCAAAATGTTCACTGGCTCGCTCTACTGCCTACAGAAGAAACTCCAGACTCCTTAAAATGATGCTGGAGAGATCTGAAGCTTTGGATTCAGAAAGCTTGGGTTGCATTCCCAATCTTACCGTTTACTCACTCTGTGACCTTAGATAGCCTTGCTGCATTTTGATTTTCCCATCTACAAAAAGAGATTAATGACTAGTAATAAAGACCAAATACATGTGAAAGTGCTTTATATTTTTAAGGTGTTAAAATAAAAGTAACATTCTTTTAAAATTTAGAGGTAGCTACCATTGAAAATAGCCTAAGCTTCAGAGTTAAACAACAATCTAGTTTCAAATTATTGCTTCAATACTATTTATTTGTGAGACTTTGAACAAATTAGTAATCCTCTCTAAAAAGGGTTTCCTAGTTGTCAAAACACTCGTTTTGTGTGGTTATTAAATGATAAAGTGAATATGAAAACTATTGGCAAGGCGTGTAATTCATAATAGACACTGATTTATTGTTTTGAGCCTAATTTACTTTTCCTGCAGCTCATCCCACTGTACCTCTTTACAAACCCTTTAAGGGTGGAGGGGAATGAAGGGGGGAAATGGGAGAACTGTAATGGCATAATCAATAAAATTTTAAAAAAAGTTAAAAACAAACAAAAAAACAAAACCTATAGGCAGAGCCACTCTAGGCTACTTGATTTTTCCACATCATACAACATACTTTTGTGTTTCTTCTTCTTCAGCTGCATATCCTTTCCTTCTCTGTCAAAATTTTACTCACTCTTTAAGGCTCAGTTAAAACGTTGAGTCCTCCCTAAAGCCCTCTGTATCTCACAAGTGGCACATTAATCAATCCTTCCTCTTCACACTCTTAGATTATATGTTTATCGCAGTATTTTATTTCCTTCTGGTTTATATTGTGATTCTCCCAACAGGTTGTAGGATCCTTGAAAACTAGAATAATGTTAGTTATCTTTATTTCTCCCATACCATACTTAGGACAGTAGACACTCAGGTGATGAATGAATGTAGGAATCAGATGCTATCTTCTCTACCGCCTATGTCACTCTCTGAAATGCCTACTGTTGCCTCAAACCCACACATGCAAAAACAAGCACCTTGCCTCTATTCTGCTCCCTTTCATTTTTGCTGTTTATGGCAAACCACCCTAATCCCTAATCCCAGTTTCTGTGGATAAAAATCTTATAATTGTACCTGTCTAGTCTGTTTCCTTGACTATCTTGGATCCAAACTATCAGTGTCCTTCAATTCTTTCTGTGAAAGTTTTTGAAATCATCTTTCTTTTCAATCCCTTTATTCCATTCCTAGGAGCAATATTCATCAGTGCAATAATTTTTTTTTACAACAATCACTATTTATTTAGCATGTAAATTCTAAGTTAAATACTTTGCATCGTTTATGTAATTTGAGCTTTAAAATACCCTGTAAAGTAGGTATTCTCGTCCTTATTTTATAGAGGAAAAATCAAGCCACAGCTTAAATACCCTGCCCAAGTTAGTTAAGTGGCAGGTTGGGCATCAAACCCAAATCTGAAGCCAAAGCCTTTGAATGAGTTGGGCTCTTTCAAATTGTGTAAAACAAACAAAAAAAAAAAATGGGAATTTTAGAAGAGTACTATGAAGATACACAGCAAGTAAATAAGCATAGGAAAATGTTTCATGGAGGTCCATTGTCCATTTCAAAAGCAAAATACAGCCCTGACTGGTGTGGCTTAGAGGATTGAACACTGGCCTGTGGATCTAAGTGTTGCTGGTTCAATTCCCAGCCATGGCACATGCCTGGGCTGTAGGCCAGATCCCCACTTGGGGGCACCAGAGGTGATGGATCTATGTTTCTCTTGTGCTTTGATGTCGATGTTTCTCTCCCTCCTTTCCCCTCCCTCTAAAAATAAATAACATCTTAAAAAAAAAACCCAGAATACACCAACACTCTAGTGATCCAGTTTTGCTGAGCTCTGACATGATTTTTTGAGGCCTAAAGAAAGCTTCTTACCTTTCTTCTATTGCTCTTGTTAATACTGACTTCTCTCTCTTGCCCCCTCTCTATTTCTTGACTTCTGTTACTTCATGACTTCAGCTGCCTCATGTATTTGGCTTTCTTACTTCCCTCTCACTACTGTAAACACAAATGCTTTACTTGAATTAAGGTGATTTCCTCACTATTCCCAGAACAATTTCTGTCTCTACAACTTTATTACTTTGAGCACAAACATTTTCTTTCTTTCCAGCTGTCTGAAAACCTAAATTTCAAGGCACCTTCATTACTTCTTCCCAACAGTTCCAGTGGATTCTTTAGTGATTACTGTGTGAAAAATCCTCTTGCAGATTCAAGATGAACCCATTAAATGAGCAGGAAATAAACCTTTTGAGATTTGGGGGTTGTTCCTTCTTACAACATACTCTAGACTACTGACTGCTACACTGACTTTAGGAAAGTTATTTAGCTTCTACCAGCTTCACTTTTCTTGTTGGTAAAATGGAGATTAAAACTACCTATCAAATAAGCTGCTCAGGATTAAATGAGATAATACTTAAGTACTTAGGTAAAAGAACGTAGCAGTGCTAATCATAAAAGCAGTACAAAATAGATATTAGTTGTTTTTAACGTGTATTACCACCAACTAGCAATTGGTGTGTTAGCAATGACAAATGAACATAAACACTAGTATTATTTGCTTTTTTTAGTGTTAAGCTTCAATTACAAATATTCTACATTATTGTAAATTTAGCTGAAAACCTGGGCATTCCTATTTTGAATAATATTTTAAGATACTGTTTTATCAAAAAAAAATTGGTTTGGTTAAACTGAGCAGCATTGAAGAACAAGCATCTGCATTTTAGAAATTAACCCACAAGTGTACTGGAGAAAAAAATGGAAAAAAAAGTGTAATTAACCAAGGTCTCCCTGAGGTGCCACATCTAGGTCTTTCTTAAATAAAATCACTTAAAGAAAACATTTCAAACAAGCCGGTTGCTGTCCAATGTATCAGGAATAATATATCTGATTAACTAAAGTGCAAAACTGATTTAAGTGGTACCTGGCTTACTTTTTAGAAATTGCAACACCCCTCTATTCATAGACTGTTCCTCCAAGTGACAATATGACAAGCTTAATTTTTAAAAAATACTGCAATTTTTGTGAAAAACTTGATACACGTTGATACTACTAGTCACTCTGGACAGATGCAAAGCTCAGAGCTGCTTACTCTCACACTTTTCCCCCTCTCTAGAAACCAAAGTGCAATACACCATGAATAATGGCTAAGTTGGAACCTCTTAATGTGGCTCATTGTACGCAACGCATTATTTCCACTGCACAGTATCTTGTTTCTAGTTTCCGGTTTAGCCATTAATAGTGACTTGGAGCGCCAAGTCACTTCTCTGCATGTTTTGTTTCCCATAAAATGAAACTGTGGAGGACCACTGAGATCTTTGATCCCAATAACGTCTACTAGGTACCATCAAAAGCTTTTCCTCCGGACTGTGCAGAAACAGGAAGGCACAAGGGTTTCTGCTTCCCCAAAACCCAGGCTTCGTTTTCTTCAATCCCAATTACGGCTCTTTGAGGAACAGCAAAAAACTTCTTTTAACGAAATCCAGCGCTCGTTTGTCCCGGAACATCGGTGGGAGCGAGAGGGTCTTGAGGCCTCAGCTGTTGAGGCGATCCGCCCACCCAAAGCCCAGTCTGGCGCAGCAGCCCCAGAGCAAGCGCGTGCTCGAGGTTTTCCGGTACCGGGAGGCGCGCGCTCGCCCGGCTACGGTCTCCATACAGGCGCAGGACTGCAGGGCGCGTGCCGGGACCGCTGCTGGAGGAAGCGGAGGGCCACGAAGACCAGCGGTTACCGCCAG
>PVKM010013533.1:0-30163 GCA_004027735.1 Carollia perspicillata
AAATGAGCAGAATTAATTAATGGAACTTTTATACAGCTCAGTAGCACATTGTAGAGAGAGGAAATATGCAATAGATGTTTTAAAAGGAAGATATTCCATCTTAATACAACTTTAAGAGAGAGAAGAAGAAAGGCATCTCTCTCTTATAGTTACTAGATTATATAGAACACAGAACAGGAAATGAAACATATTGGAAAGCCTAATTAACTTGACTTTAGTCAAAGCTAGATCAACACATTTGCTACTTAGGCTATAGGTTATTATATGAATTTCTATGCAATAAAAATAAAAATAAATAAAAAGAATTAAAAAAGAATATACCTTGCTATTCTAAGGTGTCACTATTAAAGGTTGATGGCCTTGACTTCTCAGTGGTCACAGGACAATTTAAAGGAACCCCTTCTTTAGGGTCATTTATATCAGGGCACATTGCTTAGACAGAATGTGACAAATGTCAGGCAAGTATTAAGATCTTTTTAATGATGCCGCCATGTAAAGCAGTGCAACTAATTAGTTGAAATAAGTTATGGTCAAAGGTAATTCTCTGAGTCCTTCAGGCACCACTGTGCATATTGACACTTTCAAAATCTGATGAGTAAGCCTGTGCCTTCAGTTGCTATGACTTACTAACAATTGATAGGGGAAACATTTGATAAAAACCCATCATTAATAGATTTTGTTTTCTTTTCTCTCTGAGACAAACTCCTTGAAATTTTCTGTAAACATCTCATTAATAGGAATACGGCAAGGGAAGATAATTAGTTTCTGCCATCAATCAAGTTTTCAACTTCCATACTCCAGTCAAGGCTCAGAATACTCTCTCAGTATTTAAAGTTACAGGAGAGGAAAACAAATTCAGTGTTCATGAAATTTAACAAGTGCCGGGTGTAAATTAACTTACTTGGAACAAACTGACTCTGAGAACATGTCATGGCATCAGTAAATTTTGTGCACATCCTATGGCATTTGACTGGAAATACACCATTTCATCAGAATTTCCAACTATGGTCCTATGAAAATACTGACATAAAATAGGAAACCATTTTGGAAGAGAGTAAGTTTTTTATCTAATATGAAAGTGATATATAGAGTGGTTAATTCAGTGTGTTGATGATCAATAATTGTTTTAGTGTCATAATCACTAAATGTTTTGTTTTTACTTTGACACTTACAGGCACTGGCTTACTGGAGTCACACACTTGTACAGCAAGCTAGGACTCCAAAGACAAGAAGCAAGTATGGCAAGAGTACAGAGGTGCAGCAAAAATGACATGAAACAAATATGCCTTGGCTGAACACAGGAGATCTGGGTTAATATAGAAAAATAACATTGTTGGGATCAGTTTTATAGCATGCTGAAGAAATATTTGGGTTTTTTTAAATTAAAGGATAAGATATTGAAACTTAATACAAAGTACAAGAAAAACTATTAAGCCCATCTCACTAAATAAAGGAAATATTTTGGGGAAATAGAAATACTAAAATTAACTTGGGATGAAGTAGTTACCCCTTCCACCTCTAATCTGTATATAAGGTAGTTGTGAATTTTTCCTGAAAGAAAATTGGAACATTTGGAAATATCACCATTTGTAAATCAGAGAAAGTTTTCCAAAGCAGTTGTGAAGCTGTCATTTCTAGCAATGTGTCTTGCAACATCAATCTTAAAAGCTGCCTGAAGATGTGCAATGGCCAGTGGCATGGCAGGTCCAGCTTTGTAGCCCTGAACTAAATGTGTCAAAGACTGATTCAGTACCCTCTGTCTAAGGTAAAATTATGTGTGTGTGTGTCCATCTGACCGAGTCATTGGTTATGCTCAACTGTTTTTGCCAATTTTCCTATATTTTATATTGAACATAATTAAACTCATATTCTGGACATTTTAAAAATTGTTTAAAAATTACCTATTCTTTGGAAGTCTAAGGCATTCTTTTATATACATTCTATCAAGTTCTGATGACTATCTAGCTCATAACTTGGGTCTATGGTTCCAAATAGAGAAGTCTTTCAGAAAAGAAAGAGTTCAAACCGAAAAGCTCCCCATTCAAAAACACTAGAAAAGTATTTGAATCTGGATTTCAAGAATAAGGCTTGGTGAGAAAGAGAAATTTGAAGGAAATTGTAGTTTTGAGCTAAATATCCATGATGCCATTATATCATGATGTTGGTTTACGGTTGAGAAATCTTGAGCCTCTGAAAGAAAGGAAAGGGGGTAGAGGAAAGGGGGCAAAAAAGGAGAAGGGGAATAAAAGATGGAATGTTCCAGTTATAAGATGAAATAGGTCATGAGATGTAAAGTGCAACATATAAAATATAGTCAATAATATTGTAATAACCTCATATGATGACACATGGTTACTAGACAGTGTGTTGATCACTTAATTATATTAATGTTGAATAACTATGTTGTATGCCTGAAACTAATATAATATTATATGTTAAGGACATGTTAATTAATTTTAAAAAAATGAACAAAAGCCACAATCTTCTCCAATTCCAATAGCCAAGGACTGGTTTAGCTGTAATTTATACTCTATGACCTCCACCATAAACATGTCACCTACCAACATACAAGAATCTTTTAAGTTACAAGCCCTTAGGGAACTTCTGTTTTCATTTCTTATGAAAGAAAATAAACAACAGAATTTGAAAAAGCACACAGAAATAGCTACTGTTGGATTGGATGCAATCAAACATTAAAATGAAGAACAAAAAATCTTCTTACAGTTTTGTTTGGAATAAATGCAATTAGGAAGTAGCACCCATTTGGACTTTAATGAAAAATTATAGCCTCACATTCTTATTGACAACTAAAATAAGAAGAAAATCTTTTTCCCCTCCATGGTTTGGAATAAGATTAAGAGGAACAGAGGGGAGACTACCCGTATTCTACATTAAACCAGTCTTTGTACCTGAAAGGGAATAAAAAGAAAGAAAGAAAAATTTGCTTTCGTACTACTTTATGTCCTACTTCCTCTCAGAGATTTAAACTGATTAACAAAGAGAAAATTGAGCAACCATCACTCTATGTATATGCCACAAATTATTTTTTAAAGCATCCACTGTATTGGTTAAGTAAAATTGTGTTTTTATTTAGACTTACCGTTTTTCTAATAAAAATAAGATTTGAAAAAAATTAAGAAAAAACAATAATTTGGTAATATTTTCTCCTTTTCCTTTTATATATATATATTTTTTTAAGATTTTATTTATTTATCTTTAGAGGGGAAGGGAAGGAGAGAGGGAGAGAAACATCAATGTATGGTTGCCTCTTGTGAGTCCCCTGCTGGGAACTGGCCTGCAATCCAGGCATGTGCCCTGACTGGGAATTGAACCGCAGTTGTTTGGTTCGCAGGCCCGTGCTCAATCCACTGAGCTACACCAGCCAGGGCAATATATTTTTTAAGAACAAGAAACTAGGGAGGCTATAAAATTAAATCACTATAAAAAAACTGAGATAACTGATAAATATTCTCTTAAGTTCATCTCCAACTAAGTACCAAATAAATAAAAATTTAAATCATGATAAATATAT
Organism: Carollia perspicillata; assembly: GCA_004027735.1. Classification (NCBI taxonomy): domain Eukaryota; kingdom Metazoa; phylum Chordata; class Mammalia; order Chiroptera; family Phyllostomidae; genus Carollia; species Carollia perspicillata. The sequence continues at coordinate 3,533 of PVKM010013533.1, forward strand.
CAAATATAAAAATATTTAAAAAGATAATACTTAGCTTTAGGGTGAGTATTATCCTAGCTATCCTAGATAGCATTGTTATATTCATTTGATGTGACTATAAATCATAATACGTTTTTCTGGAGATAAGTTTGTAAATAATATCATAGTAAGGTGCTTGAGAATGTTCATATTGTTAAAAATAGCACTTTAACACCTAAGAACTTAGGTTCAAAACAAAATCAAATATACAGATATTTACGCCAATGTATATTTATTACAATATCATTAATACAGGAAAAATTGATGTACAATGATATTCACATATGCAATTTTTTAAAAATTAATGATCTAGAAAAATGCCTACCACATCAATAAAAAGACATGAAACTATTTATATAATATTTTATAAGAATATATTGCAGAACTAAGGAAAATACACAAAAAGGTGTAGAAAAGGCTTGAAGTGGTTATTTGGTTTTTGAGATTATGAGGATCATTTTAAATTTTTTAACTTCCTTCTATTTTCTAAGTATTAAAACACTTTGTAAATGACTTGACTCAGATATGCAGTCAGAGTGGGGAAAAAAATGCAAGACAACAGAAGCCCATAAACGAAGGCGGAGAGGTGAGCATGCAGCTCCCGAAAGGGATGAGAATGTGACTGCAGCAAAGGGCGTATGTTCCAGAGGAGGAACTGGAGATGTGACTGGACAGCTCACACGTGGACACATTTCAGAAAGCCTTGAAAATCAGGATGAACCGCTGATATTTTTAAATGGAGTAGTGATTGGATGAATGCAAGGTTTTCTTTTATAAAATTTTTATTGTATTTTTCCCATTATCATGTAGTCCTCTTATACTCCCACCCTGCACATCACCACACACGCTGTCAGTGTCCATAACTCATTTTTCCTTCCTGCTCCATCCCTCCACCCCCTAACCTCCCCCTTCCTGATACCTGTCGTCCTGCTCTTTTTCTCTAAGTCTGTCTCTGTTTTGTTTGTTAGGTCAATTTCTTCATGAGATTCCACATATGAGTCAAATCATATGGTATGTGTTTTTCTGTGGCTGGCTTATTTCACTTAAACTAATAATTAAGCACAATTTTCTCCAACACATGGCAGTGTGGCAGATGGACTGGATGGAGTAGAGGAGTCGAGGTAGAGAGAAGAGCTAATTCAATCTACTAAATGCTTCTGAAAATGAAGCGATCGGAAACATTCTAAGTTCTTCTTGTCAAAAGATATCATTAGAGCCCTGGCTGGTGTGGCTCAGTTGATTGGAGCACCATCCTGTGAACCAAAAGTTTATGGGTTTGATTCCTGGTCAGGGCACATACCTGAGTTGCAGTTCTATGTAGGCAGGAGAGGCAACCAATCAATGTTTCTCTTTTGCATCAAAGTTTCTCACTCTTTCTCTCTCCATCCCTTCTCCTTTCTCCTTCCTCTAAGCATGTCCTCATGTCAGGAGATTATATATATATAATATATAGATTATATATAATTATATATAGATTATATATAATATAGAGATGTAGGAGACCATTCTTCATGGCGTGGGCCCAGCCCCCAGTGGCAAACATTTATGGCAAATTAACTTCCTAAAATCCATGCTAAACCTTCCAAGGACTAGTGTAACTGTTCAACCACTTTTGCCCTTTTCATTTACAAATATCCTTCTTCTGTGATGTGATTAGCGGCATCAGCTCCTTTGTTGTCTCTTAAAGGTAACCACCAAAAGTGAACCTGTGCATAGTAAATGAGGACCATTATGTAATGTGCCCAGAAACCCAATAAAGGCCAGTCATGGCAAGAGCCAAGGCTTTTGTTCCCCTTGAGAGAAAAGCCATGCTGTCTGTCCCTTTTCCTCCACGAAACTCGGTAGTCCGTGTGAATGTCTCATTTCATCCATAATGACACAGACACTGCAGGCCAATGTCCACATCATTCATGTGTGTATGTGTGTGTGTGTGTGTGTGTGTGTGTGTGTGTGTGTGTAAAACCATCAGAGAATCTACACATATTCCCAAAGGAGAGGAGAGATCATCTGGGGATACTTTGTCAAGAACCATTTGAGATGGTGCAACCATTTTATCCACAAGAGAAATTTAGAAAGCTTTTCCTCTGATTCGCATTATCTTGTTATATCTGAGGATGAGAGTTCTTCTCCATTCTATAATATTACAATAATTGTCTCTGATCCTGCCTGCCTCCCACCATAACTGATATGTTCCTCCCTACTCTAGAAACATTTCCATTTTTTAACTCTACTTGTCTAGATTTAGAATGTCTACAAGGTCTTATTTAAATTGGTTTGTAGATTTGAGAAAGATCTGATACGAAGACCAGTTCACTCTTCACTAATTACATAACCTCAAGCACATAATTAAGTCTCAGTTTCTTTATCAGTAAAATGGGAATAATTCTATTAGTTTCAGCAGGTAGTCATGAAGATTAAATTAAATGAGTATGGGATGTATCTTGATACATGATATAGGCATATATGTTATTTCCTTCATCCCTCATTTTATCTCCTGACACCACAACCTGAGAGCTGCTGACAAAAGCAACAGGAAAAGAAAACTGAGTTGATACAATTTGGGCCCAAAGATGTTAATGTTGCTATTACTGTTTGGCGGGATTTTTCTCGTTTTTGTAATGGTTATTATGCCACTTTATTTGCCCTGGGGATATAACTAGAGTATTCTGTGACAAAATAACAACATTATTAGAATATGCATTCTTGTAACTTTGCCTACTACTCAAAGTGATTTCTAAAGAACTTTACATTTGAATTTGTAAATATGTATTTTATTCTGTCTGTTCTTAGAAATGAAACTTAAGAACCATCAGGTAGGTACTTTCCTTGTTTCCATTTCTTTGCTCATGTGTTTCGTTTTCAGTAGGACCTGGTAAACTTATACCCATCCACCTTATCTGGCTCATTACCCTTTGTGATGACTAACTTCCCATGTTGTTTGCTGGATCAGGCGAAGAAGTCTGTGGCCACAGAACAGAGTGAATCAAAGGATATGTGAGGAAATAAAAGGGATACTCTTGGCCTCAGTGGCACCACGTTATTAATTGAGTTCAGCTGGCCACCTTGAGACCAAATGAGTGGATATGTTCTAACTGGCTTCAATGCCATGGGGAGTTTAAATGTGATGAAGCCTGGAAGATTGCTGCAGGACAGCACAGTGTATTTTACCATATATATTTTTCATGAGTTTTCTCTTGCCCGGCTTTGTAAAACATTCATCCCAATAAATGATTTACCATGGCAGAAACGATGCAGGAAATTGATCTGAGTTCACCTTCAAACATTATGAAGGCCCTGAAGTCTAATAAGGTTCCAGAGACAATTCTGAGGTGGCAGACAGTTATGAACAGAAAAGGAGGAAACACACCAGGAAGACACTGCACAGCCTAATCTGTCTTTCATTTCATTTTAGCATTGCCCATTCTGAGTGTTCCTTCTTTGAAGGAAGGCCAGTCACTTTAAATTTATTTTTAGTTAATGAAGGCAACCTTTTAAACTCCATTAGCAGTTTCTTTCTCAGCCTAGTGGAGAGATGCCTGTGGGATTTGAGAGATATACAACTTCTCTCTAGGAAGTGTATTTTTAAGAGAGACTCGGGCTTCGGCTTCCACAAAAGCAAGATTCAAAATATCCAAAATAGCCAACAATGAACGTCCTAAGAGCAAAAATTTTAGGTTTGTAAAGCTGTCTAATCTTTTAGAAATAAAAATAGATCAGTATCCTAGAGTCCCTAATGTTCTACCCCTTTACCAGGAAGTCTCATCCCCGAAGGGCACCATGTTTTCAGGAAAAGAGAAGAGTTGATATTTGGAGTAGCTAAATAGTTTTTAGCTAACCCCTCTGGAGCTCTGCATATAGAAAAGTAATCAGTGTTGTAGGACATAAAATTGGGAAAGACCAAATTCCTGATTATGGTATATACAAAACTGGCTGTAGCAAAATTGAGTCACAGAGCATAATGGGATCTACGGGTTTGGAAATTAGATGTGGATATCAATCACAGCCTGTCTACTTGCTTACTAAAGAAGCTTATATTTGACATCCATTTGGTACTCTAGCACAAGTCCTGTGCAGAAATTTCTGGGAGCTGGAGAAGGAGGAGGAGTTGAGATAGGAAAAATAAAGTGACTGTGCTTAAAAAACATACTTCATATTCTCATAAGTTACCTCTGAGACTTTCTCTAATCTCCAAACTCTTTGACATTGTGTTATTTTCCTCATAAAATGTAAAGTGAGCATTTCAGGCCTTAGTGTGAATTTCAGAGACCACGGAAATAAAGGGGAGCCATGAATTCATGTTGAAGTGTAGTCCCCGAATGATGGACTGGTGATTAGTTTCTATACACTTACCTCTAGCATGCTCTTCAAAGCCTAGACTTGCAATGTTATGTTATAAATTATTCCTTGAAATGGGTCTTTGGGTTGTTCACAAATCTTTAAAACAAACTGTTAGGTCCTGGGGTCCTAAGTTTCTACTGTACTTCAGAAGAAATGTTCAGTATTATAAATTAGTTTTCTCCATCTCCCTATTTAGAAGTTGTCCTTGAAGAGCATTCTCTTGGGACTTAAGCAAAAAAGATGTAATACCCTCCTGGAAAAATAATTTGGGGGAAGGAATAAAGAAGTCCTTATGGAGGGTTAAACCACTTAGCATTCATTTCGCTGACAGACATTTGGGATTTTCCATATGTGATTCCGAAGAGTTAATTTATAATAGATTATATCAGCAAATGTGGTAATCCCAATAGTAGATGTGTTATACCCATAAGTGAATCATAATGTCATCATTAACATATGTTCTCTCCATCTCCACCATGTGTGTGAAATCATAGTGAAGAAATTAGATTCTTCATAAGGTCACCTGACTTATTCATTTATTTGTGAACTAAAGGCAGGAGAAAAAGACAAAACTCACAAATATGGACCATATTTATCAAAACACACACACAACAATAACAACAACTTGACATTCAATATTATGTAATTTTAGGCAACTGTGGACAAATTTACCTAACAGTTATCTGAACTCAAGGTTGAGCTTTTTTCCAGTTTCACTGACATGTGCTTTAGTTTTGATAGTAGAAACTGATATTTGTTAGTCAAATACAGAAAATCCATTCTCCTATGCATCTGGGTCTCACCTACACAGTTACTTATGTGTGAATTTCCCTTACCTCTCTGAAATGGATTCCCCCATTTCAGAATTAAGTGAATTAAGTCAACCATTCTCTCTGTTTCTTCACACCCACAACCTGCAACAGAATATTTCTCTTTCTTTGCACAGGCCAGCTCTCAAGTAAACAAATATTTCCTTGGCAAATTACCCAAACTCCATTGCCCCCTTTCTTTAATCAATATGCAACAGCTCAGCTGCTGGCAACCACAGAGGCACCTCTTTCCAGGGGCATATAAATATATCAGTAGACCAAATGTGGTTAATGGTAAGCACCATTTGCCAGACTCTTTAGAGGTTTATGGTGATAACACCATTGGCTGAGCTAGTACTGCTGCAAGATAATTATGGTCATGATACCTGAACAGCCAACTGAGATAACAGCTTTGAGTCTGTTGTATTCAGCCAGCAAGAGCTTTTGGAAAACTAAAGGAGTATACACCTGCCAGGTCACCGCCACGATTCCTGTGAACTTGCATTAGCAAAGGCAGACCTTAGTCGTTCTTTGGCACAAAAATAGCTGGGTTTTAGGCAGCACAATAGTCCAAAATTCATTAGATTTGTTAAAAGTAAACACTCCCTCCTTGTTTCACCTCATGCTTCCACTATCCTGCCTCTTTATTTCTATAAGCCTACATGTAATCCTCTTTTATTTCCCTGTAAAACCGCAACTTGGCTCTCTCTCACGCCCTCCCCTGCATGGCCTCCCTCCCAAGCCTTGAACTCCAATCATTCACTTCTCATTTCTTCCTTTATCTTCTCAACCTGTGCCTCATTCTCTTCTTATATGTGTTTTAAAGTGATATTTTGAGTGTTTTCAACTCATGCTATTCCAAAGCCGATGTATAATGCTTCCTGTATTTCAAAGTACTTTCTCTAATGAATCTGATGCTTAAAATAATACTGTGACATTGGTAGCAAGATATGTTGTTTTTTTTTTATATAGCTGAAGAAACAGGTACAGGTTAATTCTGCCCAAGTTTTCTTAGTGTGTAATGCTTTGATCTGGAATTAGACCCCCTAGTCCCTTATGTTTCTACCTTATCACAGCTACCTATCTCCATCTCTGACTGCTATGGCTGTGCATCAAATCTGAAACATACAAAAATGGACACACTAAAGAAAACAGACTATGTCTTTAAGACAGTTTATCCTGCTAATGGCAGAGCCACAGAAAACTATCGACTAATCCTCTGAGCCAAGGAACCTGTGCGCTGTGCTGCAAAATACATCTTAATTAACCACAGAATCAAGAGATCAATGTGAGCCATTAGAAGTGCAGTGCTGAACCAAATACAGTGCATTGTGAGAAAGCAGGTAAATCCATAACGTTCACCCAAAACTGCAACTGCGTCCCAACATTGGTGTCCAGTGCAGGGCAACACACTTGTGATAAGCTGAGCAGTCACACTTCAAAGCGGGGGGACCTGGAATCAAGTTTTGTTTTTTTTTTTCTTACTACCGACTAAAACATTTTAAAGTCTGCATGTTATTTGACATAAATGCACATACTATGATAATAAACCTGGATTAAGTCAACAATTACCCGCTTGAACTTTTTAAGCCACTTTCCTATCCTGGAGTTACGATTTCATTTTAAAGGTTTACCTCATAACTAAAGTTCTATACAGTTTTACCTGATACATATAAAATTCACTACATAATCTAGTTGTTTCACATACAAAAACAGCACTTGCATGCTGTTGATTCTTTTCAATATTTCTGAGTTGTTTTGCAAAAATAGGTTTGATTAGTATATTGTCCAAATCATGCCCTGAAATCACTTGCTAATTTCCTCATTTTCTATGCCTGGGAAGTTGATAAGAAAATTCATCAACAAGGCAAAATCTATTGTCCAGATCAGTCCAAAATAAAGTACAGTGCTGTAATCTATTTCGCACAGAAGATATGATGATGTTCTTGCAAATATTGGGCTGTCCTATCTCCTACATCAATCACGGTCCATCCTGGAAGTATACTAATCTTTCTACAATATTTTAAACTATTATCTGTGCCAACTGCTGCAGTTCATAAGGGTACATCAATTCAGAAAATCTTTTCCATTTTTCCATTAGTTACAAAAAGTAAATGTAGCTAATTCCCTTCTGGGCCATAACCATGAAGAAAATATTGGCATGAGATGCTAAAACTTAGCTTTAGTTTATACAATTCTCATGCATCATCTAGCTTTCCAGAACTTTCTGGTGGATTAAAAGACAATTGCAAAAATGAATTTTTCTGAGCCTTAAATTAATGTACATATTGATGCTTAATTTAAGAATGCAGAACTCCTAGAATTAATAGGAGGGTCTCCAAAAATAAAACTTATTTTTAAAAAATACTAATTTTAATCAGTTTGGGAGAGATGAGGAGGTATAGGATAATAATCATAATAATCTGGAGTCTAGAGTCTTTATCTAGACAATGCATGGCAGGAATCAGGGACAGGAAAAGAAGCAGAGAGGGGTATTTATTATTGGTTGTCTAAACTATCTTGCATCACATGGTGGGTTTAGTTGTTGACTTATTGATTAGTTGCTGCATTTTTTTCAGCACTTACACAAAACACCTTGATCTATAATATCAGGCTACAAAACTTCCAAAAGAATTCACTGTTATGTTTCAAAATGGTTTCTAAAAACACTTGAAAATCAACTACACTATTTACTTAAAAAAAAACAAATAAATATTTGGAAGACAGACACATAAAATAAAATAACCTTCATAATAATAGCTACTTTTTAATTGAATGTTTACCAGGTACCATTTGACTTTCTAAATACTTAACATATTACTTTAATCCTCACAACTGTATACTGTAGATGCTATTGTTACCTGATTCTATAGATGAGGAAACAGCCTTGGAGATATTAATTTGCTTTTGATTACATAGCTTTCAGTGGTGAAACTGCAGTTAAACTCAGAAATGCAGTTTCGGAGTCTGCTTTAACTGTCAGTCTGGCCTCTCTTTAACCTAGTTTTCTGTACTCCATACTCTGAAGTTCAAAGGTGCCCATTGGTGCCACCCTAAATGTGTTACCTTTAGTTTTACCAAAGGCCCTGAAACACTTGGCAATCCTGATATAGTCATCTATTTTTACACTCCACAAATCTAGTGTCTATTTTATTGGGTCCTTCAGTCCACATATACCTAAACTACCTTGTCATAAGAATTCTTACACTTTTCAGAGAAAAATGATTACCTCCAGCATGAACAATCTCAACTTCCCACTAATAAGACACATAACCCATATCGTGATTCTGCAGATACATACCTCAGAAGAAAAGGAAACTTTTATGCAAATTAGAGTAAGCCTTCTATCTGGATTCTGCTATGAAAATCTCCTGTCTTTTCTGAGAATCTGCTCTTTTAGTTACCTTTTCTATTCCCTAAATATGCATCTTCCTCTCCCTCCATCCTCAGTTTCCCCCCAGGATATATAAGATCCTCTCCCAATTTCTCTTTCTGACATGGCTCTTCTTTCTTAGCCAAGTCCCTGGAAGTATTAGTACTTACTGTCTCCACTCCACTTTCTTTTCATATTCTCTGTCATAGTTTTCTACTCCTCTCCTGATTCACTGGCAAAGGTCATTATCTATCTCATAATTACCAAATCCAACGCATTCTTCCAAATCTTCATTTCTACCATGTGAAACTTACTATTTTAAATTTCAGGGCTACAATTCTCTTCTGGCTACCATTCTTACTCCCTGATCCATCCTTCTTAGCCTTTTTAAATATATTGCTTCCTTCTGACAAACTTTTGAATGAAGATATACCTGAGTGTAATATTTTTGCCTCTTCTGTATCTCCCCTCTAAACATTCCTTTTTCTAGACAGAACTCTCTCCTGTGTTCCAGACCCATGTTATCTGACTGGTTACTGAGTGCACTGATTTCTGACACTTCAGCTCAACATGTCTTATGGTAGCCAGCCTACAAGATGACCCAGATGATCCATACCCCCTACTATGTATGCCCTTTGACACCTTCTCCCACATTAAATCATGCTTACTTGTGTAAACCACTCAGACATCGCAAGACTGACATGCCTGGTTTAGAAGGATGCATCTTATAAAAAACAATGTAGATACTTCTTTGATGTCTCTTGACCACTTGCTGAGAGAAAAGCTAACTACCATGTTGTGAGGACATTTGAGCAGACCTATGGAGAAACCCATGTGATAACAAATAAGCCTCCTGCCACCAGCCATGTGAGAGAACCACCTTGAAAATACATCCTGTAGCCTTAGTCAAGCCTTCAGATGCCTGCAAGCCATCTTGACAGCAACTTCCTGAAAGATCCTGAGCTCTAACTCTTTATCTAAGCTATACCTAAATTCCCAACTCAAAGAAAATGTGAGACAATATATGTTAAGCTGCTACATTAAGCTTCTAAATTTAGGGGTATTTTGTTACACAGCAACTAAAATTCTTCCTCAATATTTGTTTACCCTCTTATGTATTCCTTGTATCAATGATTGACAATACTATCCACTAAATTATCCAAACCACATAGGTAATGGCATCACTAACTAACTGCCTACCATTTGTCCCCCATCTTCAATCAAGATTCAAGTTTTCTCTAATCTCTTTCCACTTTAAAGCTCTTGAATCCATCTATCTATCAATAGCTCTGCTTAGTTCCTGCCTTCTACATTTAAGTCTTGGATTATGTCAGGAAACTGATGATTTCTGTAATATTTCTAACTTATCTTTCATACTCTTTAAGGTGGATCTTTAAGTGTAATTGTCAGATCATATTCTCCCAAATCACACCCTTCAATGATACCCCCCAATAGTATAGCTATTTATTTTTAGCCTTATCTCTTATCTCATCCACTAAAGCTGATATTCCAGATCCCATACTCTTTCATATTTTTTTTATTTTTTCTGCCAGAATGATTATCTTCTCCTTTATTCATTCCTTCCTCCTCATTGTTGAAGCAATCTTGACTTTGACAACTAAATTGTAAAATCACTTCTTCAAATAATACTTCCATATGTAATTGACAATTCCTTCCTTAAAACTACTGCTGAGCCCTCTATATACTTCTACCAGGGCACTAGAAAAGTGTTTCTAATATTTATTTGTTAGATGATAGGTCTGCCTTTCACTACACTAAAGCTCATGAAAGCTGCAGACTATGTTTTTTTCATCTTTGTATCTCAAAAAAATGGGAGACAATGTGGCATATGTTGTTGGATGCTCAATCATTGCTGGAATAAACAAGTGAACTATAACCAGTTTATCCCATTCAAATTAGACTATTAGTACTCCAACAGACACCAAAAAATAAAGATAAGAAATATAAAGAAACATCCCCTAACTAGGTATAGCCATAGGCTTAACATAACAATGTTTTTCATTTGGGTTAACCTACCTATGAATAAGTAGGGCAAATACACATACACATATTTTCATCTATTGTATAATAACTGTTCAAAAAATCCTTAAATGCTTGTCTCCCATGTTCACATCATGAAGATAACCTGGTAAAAATAAAATACACAAGATATCTCAGTTCAATTTTTTATGTTATATGGATTGCTTAAAAGAGAAAATGGAAAATATGGGGAAAAAAGGGTAGCCTCAAGCCTTTATAGACAATTGCACTTCTAACATGCCCCCATATAGTATTTGTGCTTAATCATTCACGTTATTTCAAGCAACAGATCACTGCCAGCTAGAACAATATTACACCACTCACCTCTAGTAGTTCAGTTATGTCTTAACATCTCTAGCACAAATTCTCATGTATACTTCATTTCTCATGTATACTTAATTAACACTGGAACTGTCCCTTGTAAGATTTTAAGAATAATGATAATCAAATTTACCAACAACAGTAGAAAAGCTTGTACTCTCATTTGTAAAAAATGCATCTTTAAAATAATACTCATCAGATACTAATACATTTAAAGTAAAATTGTTGCAATTGTTCTTAAAATATATTTTCCCCAAAAGAACTGGAGATGGCACCCTGCACATTTTTTTCTTTAAGAGAAATAAGTGGAAACTAATCAACAAAACAAACAAGCAAGCAACATAGAACCAGAGACATTGAAATTAAGAACAATCTGACAGTAACCAGAGAGGAGGGTGGAGGGCATAATGGGGGGGAAAGGAGGAAGGGTTTTCAAGAACAGCTATAAAGGACACATGGACAAACCAAAGGTGGGTGGAAACAGGGGAGGGAGGTGGGTTGGCTGGGGTGGCAGGGAGGGGTAGGGGGTAAATGCAGACAATTGTAATTGAACAACAATAAAATAATTTTAAAAAATAAAATAAAATAGGGAACACAAAAGTAAAAAAAAAAAAGAAAGAAAGAAACAAGCATTTGAAGAGTGCTATGCGAAATCTGCGGATCAAACCATAGCTTCATGCCTATTGTCCTCGAGATAGTCCCTCTAAAGTACTTCGAAAAATGATCAGCATCTATACTATAATCTCATCAAGAAGCTAATTCAGCACTAACCTTTTAAGTTAGAGATTCTTGCCAATGAGAATAGAATTGTATAACTTTTAATTGAAAAATATGTTTAATTTAGACATTTTAATAATTAGCGAATAATATAAAATGGATATAAGGAGTAAACTAAATTCTGAAGAAAGAAGCGGAAGTGGGTAAAACAATGTGCCTTGTAAAAACTGAAAGATAGAAAAACGTAGTTAGCTTATTGAGGGGAGGGAAAGGATGTGGTTGAGAAACACAAAAGGTAGGTGGTAGGGAAGGAAAATAGCAGAAGTAGTTGAACTTGTCTGAGGACTTACTCATTGATTCCTCACTAAAGGCAAGACCAATTATTACTCCCATTTTATAGATGAGCAAACTAAAGTATAGATCTAGCAAGTTTCTGAGTGGGACCAGACAGACACCCATGGATTTTAACAGTTTTCAATTGCTAATGGAAATCTTTGGTTATATATTAAGATTAAAGCTCCAAGTAGTAATGCATTTATTATTGTGTCATGATATTGAATTGGCTCAGCAAAGAAAACCATGATAAAGTATATGTCTTCTTCTAAGTACTTCAGAATAAACAAAACAAACTAGTATTTTTTCAGAGTCCAAAAATATTCTCTTTTCTCTGATAGGAAGAGTTTTCCAGAAGCTTAGACATGTATTTTCATAGCATCTACTGGTCTTTTGACACATTCTTCAACATTGCTATTTTTAAATTCACTATCCCAGCAGAGCAATAGTGCCATTTTGTAAGACAAGCCAGGAGAGGTCAACTTAAAGGAGGAGCTTATTTAGGGTTGCCTTAAGTCTAAGTAGGCAAGCAGAGCCAAGAATCCTGGAGGTCACCAAAAGAAAGGAAGAGGAAAGTTAGTAAGTGTAGTCTTACGACTAATTGCTTGAGCTGATATGTTTTGGTCTTATTTCACCCAGTGTTGGCATCTTTGTATGGATATGTGTTCATTAAGATCAAGGCTTAATTTACACTAGTAAAGTGGATAAAATCTATAAATGGGCAAAAAGCAAGGCCAATCTCCTTAATACCAGTTAAAGTGAAAGTGGTGTATCTAATATTTTACATTGTATGTCTATTTTTAAGTACTGTATACAGCTTATGGTTCTTCAAGAGCTGTATGATATGTTATCTCTAATCTAGTTCTATTCTTTCCACAAATATTTTAGTGGTCCTTTTCTCAAACCTCCCACCACAAAGTTCTAGCCAAAGATGGAGTGTCTTTTTCACTAAATGTTTACTCCTTAAAGAGCCTTGGGCATGCCTTGAGCCACAGGTAATTGGTATCTGGGCAAAGATGGGGAGTTCTAGTTCAGTAGGCTAAAACCCTGTGTCCAAAAGATAACCTAGATTATACATTCTACAGTACAGATTTCTTTCTCCCCTCACCACCTACCCCAGATCTCTAGATGATTCTTGGAACTACTACAGGAAATATTTGTTTGTGTGTGGGCAACCTGTGAGAGGGTTGCCCCAATAGACATTCCCTCATGGACACCTTCAGTGCTGGACTCCTTGTACTGTAATCTTTTTAATCTGCTTTTTTAAGGACTCAGAATACTGTGTGAGAGATAGCTGTTAAGGCAAATAATGTCAAGAAAAATTAAACTCTTCCATGTATATATTCTCCTTATAACCCAAGAGAGTGATAAGAGATGGCATTGTTCCTTCGATCCCAGAAGGCCTCTTAGGTGTAAAGGGAGAATGAGAATTGTATTAAGAATCAAAGTAGGGCTCCAGGTACAGTGGCTATTCCTGGGATGGAAATGCCAAACTCTTGATTTCTCGAAGCATATCACACTAAGATAGTAAGTATGTGTGCAATGGCTACTCCATGCACAGTCAAGAAGACTGAAAGATATAGGATCTGCCCTCAGAAAATTTACAGTCTAGTTAGACAGTAAGCAGTATGATGAGTTTCTATAGATGTTCCAAGTCAATCTGTTAGGAAAGCTACATTGGGGGTTCCTATATTGTTGTAATATTGGAACAGATACCATGGAAATTTCCTTCCAACATAGAAATTCTGTTACTTTATTCCACAAAATTTAAAAATGGTTTTGTTATCTAACTGTAAAATATTAGGTGTGCTTAAAGTAATAATATAGAAAAAAGGACAAAGAAGCATGTTAACATTTTTGTAAAACTTGTTCCACATTTTTCTCATAATAATGAGAGTATTAATTAAATTATTTAGCTGTTTTATAAAAACCAGACATATAAAAATGTTTATACTTATGGTCTCTTTTAATGTTTCTGATAACTCTATAAGACAGGTTCTATCACTCCTCATTTTACAAATCGGGAAATTAAAGTGAAGAAAAATTAAGTAGTTTACTCACACTTACACAACTGATAGGAGAAATACCAAGAATTACAATTCTGGTAGTCTGACTCTATATAATAGAAAGCTGTTATATGGCCTCAAGACTGTCCAGTTAAAAAGCACTATACATACAAAGTATTCTACTTACATAATATACGCAATCCCAGAATACATTATACTTTGAAATCTTCCTTCTTTTACCCAACAGTACTTTGTGAACACCACTCCAAGTCAATAAATATAGATCTAAGTCAACATTTCAAATTTGTACCAGAAAGAGTCTATAATTTTATACATATTATGTAAAATGTTGTATTGGCTCTGTTAATTAAATTTAATTCAATTCAATAAACACTTACAAAGAACCTGTTTGTGAGGCCTGCTACTAGTAGAAATTATCTGATCCATGTTCCTAGGATCTCTGAAGTAAATTATCATCTATGGAGTTGAAAATCTCCCACCCTCATGAGATACACCTCTGACTTCACAGGCCTATAATCACAAATATTTTGTAGATATTGGGCAAGTTTAGGATCACATAGACAACCAACCCTGATAGTTTTAGGAAAGGTTAGGGATTATCTGTAACCCAGTGCATCGCGCCTTTGAATGAGTAACTGACGGTGTACTATAGTAGCTTCTAACACTAGGGTCATCCCATGTCTTGCAGGCCAGTATACTGAAGCTGCACGAGAAAGAATTGGACAAGCCTCTCAGTGAAAGATTGGGTGGTTAGGAAATCCGTCACATCTTATCATCCCAATGAATTATGATGTGTCATCCTTCATCTTTTCGTAATGCTTGCAAGTTGGCTCACATTATCCTGTCAGTGTTTACTCTCTCTATTTTTTAACACATTCTACGTGTTCTTGCTAAATGCAGAAAAATGAATAATCTCTGCCAAGAAGAGGATATACCACAAAATTGGAGAAAGGTTGATGGTTGTCAGAAAGGTTTAATATTGAAAGCCACATTAATACTAGGAAGTGGAATTGTATACTGATTGAAAAGTTTTGTTCAGTCCCATCCTAGCTCCAATATTGAATTTCTATATAAATGTAGGCTAATTTATTTACCTTTTTGTACCCTGTGATATTGAGATAATACTGACACTTACCCCACAGGGCCTTTTTGGGGATCACATGAACTGATGCCTTTAAAGCTCTCCAAACTGCCTGGCCCACAGTAAATAAGTGCTCACTAAATGGAGTTTTATGACCTTAATATTAAACTCTTCTCTAGCCTTGACTGATTATTTATGTTTTGTAGTAGTGTCCATTTATTTGCAAAATATTAAATATTGAAAAAGTAATTGAAACAGAGATATTATAGAACAGTTGCACCCCCTGTGCCCTTTATCTTAATCCTTATCATTATTTTTCTTTTTACCCTGGTATTTTCAACCCTATTTTGGTAGGCGTATTGTTCCTAGGCTCTCCTCTTCTAAGACTGGCTCATTGTTGGCAGTTGATTTAGAATCTCTATTCTCTTCTGAAAAATTCCTCAACATTTTCAATTAAGACAGTTTCGTGGCCTCGGTCAATATGTTTTAATCAAAATTACCATGTGATATCCAACATTCTCTCAGTTTGTACCTGTCACTCCCCTGTACTCTACCACCTTCTCTAAATCAAAGGGCCAGAATGAGAGGTCTGCTTATTCTTGATCCACAATGGGCTTCAAATACACTTCCTAGTTGTACTATATTTCAGGCCCCCCGCCCTTGTTTGCAATAAAAATCACTTTTCTCCAGGCAAAATTCTGGCTCAAAATTCCTTAAAGTCCAGAAGATGCTCTGGTGTCATATTTCTTCAACCTTGGCAGCCACCACCACTTGTCTTTTATCTTCATTTGAAATTAATCCACTTTCAAAGTTTCAAATCTGATATTCTCTTTCAGTCAATCACTCAGCAGATTTTGTTTTACATTTACTATATTCCAAATATGCTGTTATACCCTGAGGACACAATGAAAAATATATCACAGTTTCTGCCCTACAGGGCTCCATCCATCCTTCCACTTATCTTACTTTTGCCTTCTCATAGAAGGCAATTTTCATGTTCATCTTATCCTCTAGTCTCTTAACCCTCATTATTCTACCATTCCATTGGTATCATTCTGTCTCAGTTGATGTAACTCTATCTATGAAAAAACATTTCAGAAATAAACTATACCATAAACACAGGTCCTACGCCTTCCAACACGCCCAACTGCTAATCCACAGCTTTGGGTTATCCTCATAGAACTGTTATACCCAAAGTACTGGTTAGCAAACTCTCCAAAAAGCATGATTTATTAGTAAACACACATACAAACCAACTCATTTCTCAGCTTGGCAATTATCTTTACACTGTTTGTTTGTAGAGCACAGACAAAATGCATAGGAGAACAAGATTAAATAACTGGCAGCAGAGTACATGACTATGGCTTTGTCTCAAGTAAAACAGAGCAGACCAAGCACTAGAACTGGGACACAGGATAGAGCTGGACTAGCCAGACCGATGTGATTCTGAATCACCTAGATGAATAAACTGAAGCTTCCTCGATGTCTCTTTTCTAGAGAATTGTCCCAAGTTCTGACCTAGGGTAAATTACAGTTTATGGTGGTATTTTTTTAATTCAAAAATTTTTGTTGTTGTACTGTTTCATAGAACTATGACTTTCATTTCTATGTAATCGTAACTTCTGGAAGGCAGACTATATATATTATATTTTACATTTCTTTTTTTTAATCCCTCTCCATTCTCAGCTGCACAGAATATGAAGTCAATAGATACCCAGTGAGTAATGGAATAAACTGTACTAACGAAATGAACAAAACTCTGAATCTTGCTCTACTAGTTCCATTAAATGAATCCTACCTTATTTCTTTCTTATTGGTTAATCTATGCATTCCTGCTAATAAGATATTTGAAAATGAATCACTCCTAGAGAAGGAAAAAAACTACCTGCGTGTGAGATGTATGCTGACGCATGTTATACGTTAATAAAGCCCACAAATAGCTAAGATTCCTATTGAGAAACTAGAGGAAATGGCTGAGATATAATTAATTCAGTTATCTATCACACATTTGGAAATTATTTACGTGGTGTCATTTCTAAGTTCACTACTCTTTCTCCAATACTGTAGACTCAGAAAGCACTGTTGTTTTCACCTAATGCTTCTCTTCCCAGTGTTCACCTAGCCCAGGGACCACTAACTATTTCTAATGGTCCTCTAGAGCAGAATGCTATATTTGATTTACTTCTGAGTCATACTTCCCTTTGCATCTTGTACATTTTATCATAAAAGTCTAAAATAAATTCTCAAACCTGGAGAACATTTTCCTCCTTGTCTTCTTTCATTACCAGATGTCTCCATCACCTGACTCTAACATAATCATGGAACACAATCAAGTGTTCCTCCCAACCAACATTTCTAACCTGCAGTTCAGTTAGTATATACAGTTAGTACCTAAAGTGCATTACATCATTTCACAAAAGCATTTAAATGAACGAAATCTGACCAAATGTGATACTCTATCAAAGGAACAAGAAGCAAATTTAATTTTGACTACAATAGCCCATATGAAAACAAACTGGCAGCCAATGCATTTTCCATATGGCCAAAGCTTTTTGTGGTTCCTAACATATTTCAACAAATATTGGTAGATATACAGCTGCCATGGGATTTTCCATGAAATCCTGATACTGAGAACCACTAGTTTCCTGTATTACACAGATACAAATGGCTGTAGGAATATAAAAAGAATTCATCAGTTGACATCATAGTCCTGGAAACACTTAATAATTGATGTTCAAGATGAGTCAGTAGTAGAAACAAGACTATTCATTGGTTATCTGAACAATGGGATAAGAGAGTTGATTATTAATTCTTCAGATCATACAAACATTACGAGTGACAGGGAAATTAGGTTTGATTTCTAAAATTATCTTGAGAAATAGCCAAATACACATATGAAGTTCTAGAAATATACGTAAATAATGTTATAATTGCAAAAAAAAAAAAAAAGAATGAGAAGAAAGACAAATGAATCCAGGGTCAATTTATTAGCCAAATAGAATTGCAGTTAAGGGTATCTAGTGAAAAATGTGCACTTGTCATCTACTCTAAATAACTAATTGATTTAGGAAAAGCTGGGATGCATAACTGGAAGGCTAAAGTTTAGTAACCTTGACACTCAAAGTCACGATAAAGCCTGACTAGCATTCTTGCTAGGTTTCTGGTCTCCACAATAATGGGTAGAAGGTAAAGACAGTAAAATAATTTAGAAAAATGCAGAGATACAATGATAATGCTTATTGAAACTATCTGAGGAAAAGATTGATATTATTCATCCTTCAATTAAATACCTAAACATGCAGGGTTGTGGGGTTTTAAATTGTTTTTATGTTTACAAAAGTGGTGAAGAATGTTGTTTATCTCTCCATAAAGAAAGAAAGTGAAAAAATATCCTCCAATTTAAAGCAGGAATAATTTAAGAAATTTGTAAATAATATTTCACATAAAATATATTTGTGTACAGTATGAAAACCTGAGATTTATTCTTCTTCCATGAATATTATTAAAGGCAGAAGAGATTTTAATTAGTCTAGAATTGATAAGACTAACCTGTCTTAAAGATTTCAGTGAATCCCTGGAGGTAATGAGGACCCTAGAGAGATCTGCTTTAGATCTAGAAAACTAATGTGGTCATATGAATGGTCAACAACTGAATAAGGAGGCTACATACTTTGGACAGGAGGCTACCAGGTAAACAAGATGTCATCCGACATTTTCAGTTTTAAGTCATCAAGACATGAAGCAGGTGACGTGCTCAATCAAGCAGGTGATTAGGAGGTACTAAGTGTTTATAAAAGAGAAGATTAAAGAGCCTCTGACAATGGGAAAGCAAGTCACTCCCACCTGCAGAACCAAACGGGGTATACTGAGGCTCCTCCACACTGACTAAATAATGAGCAACACTGGGGAATGTTCTCTACAGCAGCTGACAGCTCCTGAGTGAAATGGCATCTTGTCCACTGCGACTGACAGCTATTTTTTTCTCCAGGGAATGTTCACTAAGGTTGGCAATTAAAACTGTTGAAAAGCAATGAAACATTGGAGTCCCTATCCCCTAAACCAACTTTCCTTTTTTTTCCTTAGTGGGAACCCTATAGGAGTTAAAAAGATCCTTACATTACTCAAGAAGTACACTATGAATATATATCGTGTACTTGTCAAGACTGAAGCTTGAAATGCACTAGCTCTCTGATTACTGGAAGGTCACATTATATGGTATGTCTGCATTGTAAGGGAGACACCCCAGGTCGGAGGTATACACTAATAAAAGTTTTTGAGATGGGAGTTGCAACCCATTAATCCCATAGACAATGAAATTAATGTAGTTACTACTCATTTTTTAAAAATAATGAAATGGAATGAAATAAAAAATATAAAATTTTATCACATGTAGTAAGATTATATTACTTTGTGAAGCTGTTATTTCAGCTATACATTTATGTGGGGGGATGTGGATGTAGGTGTGAATATGCACAAATACCGTGGGTCATGATATAAAATACATTTCTTACTATGGTTCTGGTATGCAATATGAAACCCATTGCTCTAAGAAATTATTGGGTTATTCAAATGTAAGGGGAGATCTCTGTGCCTATGCAACACTAACTAGCCATGGGAATAAACAACAATGTCAAACACCAGATGTCTCCTAAACATCTGGATACTTAACAGCATGTTGACAAACTACCTGAACTTCTGATTTCCTACTCCTCTTCTATTCTGGATATTGACTTTAATCAAGTAGAGCCACACTTGTGTCCAAAGATGTACTCTAGCAACAATTTCATTTACATTCTTAAATTACAAAGTATGCTCATTGAATCTCCCCAATTTTTAAACTACTTTCTTCCCTAGGCAGAGAGAATTAAACACAGGAGTTTAAAAAAGAATTGCGTTAAATGGTTTGTTAAAGTCAAAGAGAAGTTCAAAAATGCATAAGTAATCACAAGTTAAACTAATGTACACAATGAGATATTGTTGACAAATGAAAGTGATGCTGCAAAGCACAATAAACAAAAAGTGAGAAGAAATCATTTGACTTCCTTCAGTATCCGTTACATTTTCACTATAGCAGAGTCTAGATGCGGACTTTCCTATTTGAAGTTATAGGAGAGCATGTCAGTCTATGAGTTAAGATCAGCCTGTGTAAGAAAGAGGAGCATACAGAGATGAGGCTTATTACTAACAAAAATAACTTGACAAATCACTGGTGGATAACTGGTTTCCTGTAAGAGAACGTCTTTAAATGCATTAGAATTTCAAGAAAGATAAGGGTCATTAACGGAAAAAAATATATGTATATATATTCACAAAAAGTTATTATCTGGGTTTTAACAGTATTTTTTTACAATTCCTGACAAAATTTTGGGGGAACAAACAACAACTTTTTTATCCTAATTCCCATGACATCAGCAGGTAATCTATTGAAATCCCAATTTATTAATTTCAGTGTCATATACTTTCTGAATAAAATCTTTAAAAAATAGTGCTTTTGCTCAGGATTGAAGTATATTTTGCATGCATTTCCCCTCTAGTGGTCCAAGATGAGTGCTAGCTGAGTGTGCATTTTCCTAGGAATTTCCACAAGGACTCTAGTACAAATCAGTGGAGCAAGCATGAGGTTCAGCAATGAATGAATGTGACTAAATCTAGAAGTTTCATTTCATAGCCTCCTGTTGAGGTGTGCTTCCTGATAAATCATGGACTGCCAAAACTTAACAATTACAACAACAAGAACAACAACAACAAAAATGAGTCATTGCCACTAAGCTTGAATTTGAGACTCAGTTTAAAACAAACAAATAACAACAACAACAAAAATAGACATTAGCTAAAGAGTTTAGGATACACCACAAGATCTCTGCCTGGATTTTCTTTTTTTTTTTTAAGATTTTATTTATTTATCTTTAGAGGGGAAGGGAAGAAAAGAGGGAGAGAAATATCAATGTATGGTTGCCTCTCATGCGTCCCCAGCTAGGAACTGGCCTGCAACCCAGGCATGTGTCCTGACTGGGAATCGAACCACGATTCTTTGGTTTGCAGGCCCGCACTCAATCCACTGAGCAACACCAGCCAGGGCTCTGCCTGGATTTTCTAGATTAATAATATGGCTAGTCTAGAAGATTCTAGCTTTTTGAGTGTTAATGAAATTTTAAACACACTCATATTGTCAAGATCTATTCCCATTAGATCTCTGAATATAGCATGTTACCCTGTTCCTAGTAGATGTTTGATATTAGCCAACCGACTATTTTTAATACAAGAACCATTCTAGAGCCTCTGGTTGGTCCACTAGTAACTATGAAATAATTGTGTGATTTACCTGGAAAAGCTTCTTCATGAAACATCCCTCTTCAACACAAAGTGAAATATTAGAGTGCTTTAAAAAGTAACTTTTGAATAAACTTTCTATAAAGATGGGAAAACAAATACAGAAACAAAAGAAGTTTCTGGTTCAGGCAAAGCAGATATAAGGATAAAGATCTTCAAGGAAAAAAACCCCTAAAAAAATAGAGAAATACTCTCTCAATCTGGATGCTTACAAGCACTCTCTAGAGTCCAGACCCTAAGTTTATCCAAGTACTGGGGCTATTGTATAAGGAAGGTTTTATTGTAGTTTCTGTATAAATAAAGCAATTCTTAAGTGAGACTGAGTAAGCTTATGTTCTAATGAGCATTTAGGTCAATTGTTATTCAATCTAAACTGGTTCTTTTATTTCTTTAACAAAAAGAAAGGAGGGAAAAACTTAACTGAGAAAAAACACTTAGGGTAGATAAAGCTTTGGCAGTATCCCAAGTGGCAGCAATTTCTATGGAATAGTTCTATCTCATGTGATACTCTCTAAGCTATTTTATTATCTGCACTAAAAAGCTAGCAAAGGCAGCTGCTGCTTCTCAGACTCCAGCATTCTCTGTTCAGCCTTCCAGCTCCAGACTGCCCTGCTGCAGGCCCTGGGCAGAACTGAGTGTGTCCAGCAATAGTGACCTAGAACGTATTCATGGTCTCAGAAGGCAGCTCAATCTCCATGCACAAGTGCGACAGACATTCTGGGTAGACTCACTTCCCTTCTCTAGAGAGAGATAAGGAATGTCCACTGCTTTTTGCTTTCTTTCATCACATTTCCTCTTAGACTAATATAAAGGTACTTGTAGTACAGATCTTCTCTCAAAATTTTATTGCCAGTTTATTCAAAACAAAACAAAACAAAACAGCCCTGGCTGCTGTAGCTCGGTGGATTGAGCATTGGCCTGCGAACAAAAAGGTCACGGGTTTGATTCCCAGTCAGGGCACATGCCTGGGATGCAAGCCAGGTCCCTAGCTGGGGGCATGTGAGAGGCAACTGATTGGTGTGTCTCTTTCACTGATGTTTCCCTCCCTTTCTTTTTCCTTCCCTTCCTCTCTTTTTAAAAATGCATACATAAAAATCTAAAAAAAATTAACAGAGATTCCTAAAAAGCTCAAATATCTATAAACGGAAAAAAAAAGTTTGACAACAGTTCACATTTTTAAAGGCATGTGTACAGTATCAAGGTACAGACCTTGAACGTGCATAATGTTTTTAGTGCATTGTCTAAAACAGAAACTTGATTATCCGATTTAAGGTAGCAGGCAAATGACCACCAGCAGGTATATCTTCAGAGAGGACTTGTGATATGTATTAGATTTCTAAACACAATCCAAAATGACCCATTTTCCAAACCGTTATCACACACTCTGGCTGACCTTCTTCAGAAAATGGGTATTGACACACTTGAGGCAAAGTTAACTCTGCATGGAAAGAGGTAAAGGAACCAGACAGACTGCCCCCAGAGGACAGAAGTGGTTACAAACCTCGTGGACCTCTGGGTTTCTATAGAGGACAGCAGCTTCTACTCACTATCACCCTTCCCTATCTCTGCTTCCTTTCTTCCACGGAAATGTGCAGCTGCTGAAGTCAATTGTGACAAGGGCAGATGCCAAGAAGAACAACAGGAAAAATATGTTAATGACACTCTCAACACTGCCAGTTCTTCAATTCCATTCAATTATCTGCACCTTTTCTCCTGATTTCCATGACTTCGGGACGTTATTTATCAAGTGTTCCCTAATTAATCAGGCACCAAGCTTGACTGTGCTAATGAGACTCTATTTACAGCACCCCTCCCCCAAGCTGCTCTCCACCCCTAATTCTCACATCTACTGTATAAATCCTCCTTCTCCTTTTCCTTCCTACAGTGGCCTTGGGGCTTTTGAAATGATCCTGACAAGAAGAGCTCCTCCTGACAGTTTTAAGGATAATTAACATATAAGCAATGCCAGTCCCAAACTAGTTATCCATCATTACTCACCTCACGATAGGAACCTACTCTGTTCATACTCAGTGAGTCACAAAGGCACTTCCACTTTTCTCCTTGCCATTCTCTAGATGCCCCCTCTCTCACTCACGGTCCCATGACTCTCCCCCTTATTTTTATTCACCTTTGGGCAATTTTTCTTTTCTTTGCCAGTTCCTCATGCTCGCACATTATAATTAGTCATTCCATTTCCCTTCCTTTTAATCCAGCCATAAAGACAGTATTTTTCATTCTATCTTTGTGAAAATCTTTGAAGGTTTGTAATTCTTCTCCTGCAGTTCTTTTCAGTTTTCCTACATTTTGTTTATTGGTAAATGTTCTTTCTTTTGTTCAAACAAAACAACTTTTCCCATTTTTTAATTATGTATGTAAGGCACTCCTCCGATTCCCTCTGGGTAGGGTACTGTGAATTAGGGGTACTATTTTCACTGTCCTCTATCTACATCAGTCTCAGGCTCCTGCCATTAGTCACTGCCTCTGCCTTCTGTCTCTGAAAACAGAATACCTCTCCTGAACATATAACCCTCAAGGAGCCTGGATAGGAATTAAAGGAGGATCTTGGCCTCCCGTTCTTTTCCCAGGTGCTCTTAGAAAGAGCAACAAACTCTTATAGCAAATAGAAAAGGCCACTCCAATATCACTTTTTTACTCTCTTTATTGTTAAGAAAATGCCATTATTCCTCACCATAATCAGATACCTAAAACTGAGAAACTGCCTCTAAGTACAATCATCTCATTATAAGAAAAGAAAGTTGGCACGGACAGGTAATAAACTGGGTCTAAAGTCATCTAGCTTTTAAGTGATACAGCTAAGGCTTCAGTCACATTCTCTTGAATCCTGTATTTCAGAGCTTTTGGATTACTTTCTAGGATTCCACTACCCGGACAGGATAAACTGACCCTAAGCCTCATGTAAACCTAACCTTTGTCCCTTCTTTATAAGTGATACAACACAGTCCCACTTAGAAAGTTGAAGGGGAAGAGGGGCCCAGTTTTCACTACCAACACAAGAGGTAAAAAAAAAATAGTGGCACTAGTCTACTAAAAAAAAATAGTGGCACTAGTCTACTAATAGTGGCACTAGTCTACTAGTCTACTAATGTGAACCTAACAAGTTCCTCTCTTCCAGAGTCTATGTAACTCTAATCCTAACCCCCTATTTAAATATACATGTATGGAAAATGAAGAAATCATTCATACTTAAATTAGATATGGTTTAATTGTAAATTTAGTGATGGTCTGGATGTTGATTTTTTTTTACCTCACCAACTAATTTTCTTAAGATTGGAAACTCTCCAAGCATGAACCTAAATAAAAATAAAAATAAAAATAAAATAAAAGCCTTACAGTTGTACATTGTTTTCTTTTTTTTCTGAATGCAATGAGACATTTTTCCACAGATATAAGCAGACACCAGAAGTGTTTGGGAAGAGGAAGACCCTGGTCAAATCTCTTAGATAAAAATAAATGTAGGTTGTTGAATAGAAATTCTCATTTTAATGTAGAGCAATTTTTCAATTATTTCTGTTATCACTATCACTTGTTTTGTCCTACTTATGGCCCAAGTAGGGTATAAGGCTCAAATAATAAGGCCCAAAAGAATAAAAAGTAGGTAATATATTATGCCAAAGTTGGTTAAAAACTGGGATTTTGTTTTGGATCAATGGCTAGGTGTTAATTCCATTAATTTTGAGAATATGAGGAGAGAAATAGGTTTAGGAAGAAAAGAAATCAGTTCACTTTTAGATATATTATCTTTGAGATCTCTACCTACAGGATATCCAGTTGACTATGGATTTCAAGCTTAAGGAAGAGATCTGGAAAAGATTTAGGCTTAAAAATCATAAGCATATAGGTAATGTTGAAATCGTGTGATTGAATGGAATCATTAAGGGAAACTGTACAAAGTGAGAAGAACAGTGGGCCAAGGACAGAACTGTAGATATCATCAACATTTCAAGCTTGCTGGGAGGAGCAGACATCAATGACAGAGACGAAGAGAATGGGCAGTGAGTGGTGCAAAGAGAACAAGGATGATGTAGAGTCACTAACACTAAGAGATTAGAGATTTTTCATAAGGAAGAAGTCAACAGTTTTCAGTGCAACCAAGAATAAGATACAGGTTTAATAATGTACATCTAATTGGCAATCATTTGGCCCTTAGTAATTCTAGTGTAATTTATTAAGAATGGTTTGCAGTAGAATGGTAGATTTAAGATGGGTTTAGGAGCTAGTCTACTTCTCTTCTCAGAATGAGACAGAGCTTATGATCACTAAAAGAAGAGTTAATTTCAAGCCATGGTTAATGGCATAGACATAGATCAATGGGGAAAGAATCAGGAGTAAGAGATTGAAAATGATGGGAGGGGAAGGACTACATAGTGGGACAAAGTCCCAGAAGAAGCAGTACTAAATTGTTTGGGTGAAAGATTGCTTAATCATAAGTAAGGGCACTTCATCTTATAAAACTGAAAGGAAGAAGGTAAGTATGAATATGAGTGAATTTTAGTTAGTTTGAGAGGGCAAGAGTGAATGTACCAAAAGTTTAGATCTCACAGCCTCAGTGTTCTTGATGCTTCAGGAGGGGCAGATGCTCTGCTGAAACTGCATAGAGTCTAGAGGACAATAATGAAGGTTTGGAAAAGTAAAAATAGGAGCAGGAACTGTCTTAATTTAGAGAAAAGGCTGAGACTCAACTGGTTTTGCAGATATACAATTTGTAGTAGTGTGATTACCTAATTTTTCCTAGCAGTGTTTAGCCATCTGAATGTGGAAACAGAAAAGATTGAATTGTAGCTAGCATTGGTCATTGCTTGAAGATCTATAGGATAGGTGAGGACAATAAAATAAGGGTGCAATTTATTTTATTTTATTTTGCATCAGTGTAACATGTTTAATATGAGTTTGAGGTTGGGGCACTCTCCACATTGGAGCCATTCCAGAACCCAGGCTCTTGGAAGATTCATCTCATAATCTTCACAACCTCCACAATCACTATGGCAGGCAAGTCACATGCTACTTCCTCAGCTTCCACCCAGAAGTGACACATATTAAAGCTGTTCATATCTTATTAAACAAATCAAACCAACTGGTCACTCTTAACTTCCAAGTGGGCAGGAAAGTACAATCCTATCTTAAGCTCAAAAAAAGAGACGGGGTATTTGTGAAAAGATCCAATGACTACTTTCACTTGGACTTCTATGACAATGTACTTTGCCATTGAGGTTCTCTTGCTATCTT
>PVKM010013534.1:0-30165 GCA_004027735.1 Carollia perspicillata
GGGAGATCAAGAAGACTGCACCAATCAGTCCCATAGGTCTCCTACCACAGAAGTTGACATCATGTAGACAGGAGTCAAAGCAGATCAATATAATATGCAGAAACAAACAAGAAGAGTCACCTAAAATGGGGAGACAAAGAAACAACACCCAATCGAAAGGAAAGGAGGAATCTCCAGAAAGAGTGCTAAATGAAAGTGAGGCAAACAAATTGTGAGACATTGAGTTCAAAATAATGGTTATATAGATGCTCAAGGAGCTCAGTGAGAACTACAAGAAACTTCAAGGAAGCTACAGGGAACTTACTGGGAACTACACTAGTATGAGAAAGAACAGAGAAACTATCAATCAGAGCCAGGAGGAAATGAAGAATATACTATCTGAAATGAAGAATACATTAGAGGAATTAAAAACAGATGAAGCAGAAGATCCAATCAACAAACTGGAGGAAAAGGTAAGAAAAAACTCCCAGGCAGAGCAATAAAAACAAAAATAGACTGAAAAAGAACAAAGAGGGATTAAAAGAGCTGCAGGACAATATGAAACATAATAATATTCATATCATAGGGATACCAGAAGGAGAAGAAGAGGAGCATGGCCCAGAAAACCTGTTTGAAAAAGTAACGACAGAAAGCTTCCCTAACTTGATGAGGTTAAAAGTCACACAAGTTCATGAAGCACAGAGGGTCTCAATCAAGTGAACTCCAAAAGGTCCATTCCAAGACACATCATAATTAAAATATCATAATTTAAAGACAAGAGAGAATCTAAAAGGCAGCAAGGGAGAAACAGCCAGTAACATACAAGGGAGCTCCTATTAGGCTATCAGATGATTTTTCAATAGAAACACTACAGGCTAGAAGGGAGTGGCAAGAAATATTTCAAGTAATCACAAGCAAGGCCCTGCAAACAAGACTACTCTTCCCAGCAAGGCTCTCATTTAAAATGGAAGGTTAAATAAGGAGTCTTCCAGACAAAAAAAAAAAGGCTAAAAGTATGCATCTCCACCAGACCAGCATTGCAAGAGATACTAAAGGGACTGCTTTAAGGAGTTGGAGAGAGAGAGAGAGAGAGAGAGAGAGAGAGAGATAGGTAGAGATATGCAGGTACAAAGGGCAAAATGGCCATAAATAAGTACCTATCAATAATAACCTTAAATGTAAATGCATTAAATGTTCCAATCAAAAGATATAAAGTGGATGAATGGATAAGAAAACATGACCCATATATATGCTGTCTACAAGAGACCCACCTCAGAACAAAATATCTACAGAGACTGAAAGTGAAGGGTTGGAAAAAATATTCAAGCAAATGTACATGAAAAAAAGGCAGGGTAGCAATACATGTATCAGACAAAATAGATTTCATAACAAAGACCATAAAAAGAGGCAAAGAAAGACACTACCTAATACTTAAGGGAGTAATCCATCAGGAAGACATAACCCTTGTACATATACATACACCCAACATAGGAGCACCTAACTATGTAAAGAAAATCTTGGAGGACTTCAAGAAAGATATTGACAGATTTATACTCATTGTAGGGAATTTTAACACCCTACAATGAAAAATAAACAAATGGGATTACATCAAATTAAAAAGCTTCTGCACAGCTAAAGAAAATATCATCAAAATTATAAGGGAACCAACCATATGGGAAAACATATTTGCTAATGAAACCTCGGACAAGGGTTTGATCTCCAAAATGTATAAAGAACTCATATGACTCAACAACTGGAAGACAATCCAATTAAAAATGGGCAAAGGTCATGAACAGACACTTCTTCAAGGAGGACATACAGATGGCCCCTAGACATATGAAAAGATGCTCAGCATCACTAGCCATCAGAGAGATGCAAATTAATACCACAATGTGATACCACTTCACACCAATCAGAATGACCGTCATTAACAAAGCATCAAATGACAAGTGCTGGTGAGTTTGTGGAGAAAAGGGAACCCTAGTGCATTGTTGGTGGGAATGAGACTGGTGCAGCTACTGTGTAAAACAGTATAGGGTTTCCTCAGAAAACTAAAAATGGAACTGCCTTTTGACCCAGCAATTCCACTGCTGAGATTATACCCTAAGAATCCTGAAAGACCAATTCAAAAGAACCTGTGCACCCCAATGTTCATAGCAGCATTATTTACAATGGCCAAGTGCTGGCAACAGCCTGAATGCCCATCAGTAAATGAATGGATCAAAAATCTGTGGTACATTTACACAATGGAATACTTTGCAGCAGAAAGAAAAATGGAACTCCTACCTTTTGCAATAGCATGGATGGAAGTGGAGAATATTATGCTAAGTGAAATAAGCCAGGCAGTGAAAGACAAATACCATATGATTTCACCTATAAATGGAACCTAATCAACAAAACAAACAAAAGAGCAAAATAGAGCCAGAATCACGGAAACAAGGAACAGACTGACAGAGACCAGAGGGGAGGGGAGATGGGAATGAAGGTGGCATGAAGGGGAAGGAACTAGTCAAGGAATATGTATGAATGACTCATGGACGTGGACAACAGGGTGGGGATTGACTGTGGAAGCAGGGGGTAGGCTGGGTGGAGGAGAGCAAAGGGGGAAAAATTGGGACAACTGTAATAGAACAACAGTAAAATATTTAAATTTAAAAAGTATCAATTAATATGTAAACAATGAAAGAAATCAAAAATCCATGTAAAATATCAATCCCACAATACACTTCATATATTTATTTAAATATGTAAATATATATTTATTCATATCCTTTTTACCCATATCCTCAGAGTTTTTGTGCCTGGGAAGGTGCTTTGTATTGCTGTTTGTTATTCGTTTATTATTCTCTTCTTTCAAGAACATTGCTCTGCACTTTTGAGAACAAGCCAGACCCCATGCAGTTCCACCACAGAAACACTGATGGCAGTGAGAGTTCTCTCTGCACCCAGAGCTGCCCTGCAGAAAGTGAAACATCTGGAAACTCCATGATTAACATCCCACTAACACGAAAGGGTTCAAATAAAATCCCCTGCTTAAATTCTATTTTAAGAACAGATACTTATATATGTGCCCACAAAATGCTACTTACAATTGTCAAAACTAAGCATTTTTTATATACATGGAACAAACTAAATCCTCATTTTAAGTAAGGCTAATGAGCATGGCGACAGATTCTAGATTTAGAAAAATGAAGGAGAGAGTGTTGTTTTAATAATTCTGTCAGAAAATGACCTAGTGACTCTAACACCAGTTATCTGATACTTGACCGTAAATCTTGCAGGTTTACACATAGTGAAGAGTGGTAATTTGATTGTTTCATTGATTGACTGATTGATTCATGGAACATCTATTTCTTGCATTCTTTTTTTAAAGATTTTATTTATTTATTTTTAGAGAGAGAGGAAGGGAAGGAGAAACAGAGGGAGAGAAACATCAGTGCGTGGTTGCGTCTCACATGGCCCCCACTGGGGACCTGGCCTATAACCTAGGCCTGTGCCCTGACTGGGAATTGAACCAGCGACCCTTTGATTCACAGCCCGTGCTCAATGCACTGAGCTACACCAGCCAGGGTATTTCTTTCATTCCTACTGGGGGCCTGGAAGAAGGCTAGGATAAAATCTAGAGACAAACAAACAAACAAGCACACACACAAGCAAACAGAAGCAAACTCCACAGTCCTTGTCTTATTGTAACTGATAATCTACAGTGCAGGGCAGTGGGGTCGGGGGTTGGAAATAAATGTTACTCAAAGAAAGGTAAAATTACAACTGTGATAAATGATATGAAGGACACATACAATGTTATGAAAATTAAACTTCTACAGGGTAAGAAAAAGCTTCCCTGTGGGGTTGAAGACAGAGTCAAGATCTGAAGAAAGAATGAAGTATGAAGAGGCCGAAGCGTAGCTCTGTGGGCAAGTGGAACAAATTGTGAAAGAGCATCTGATAGAAAGGAATGTTGATCATTTCAGGAAAGGACAGAGGATCTGGAGCAAAGAAGGCATGGTTTGAGAAAAGGCTCTGCAGAGAGAGAATCCAGATTATGTAGGGCTTTGTAGGACCAGCAAAGGAATTTAGTTTTTCTCAAGAGCTATTGAAAGTCATTGACAGCATAACAAGATTAGATTTGCATTAGGAAAAGGTTTCTATTGCCTCTAGCATGGATGGGCTTGAAGAGAAATATGTAGCATGGGATATGTGTAAAAAGTTTATAAGCTGTAAACTCGAAATGAATAAAAGTTCATCAAGAATAGAATGAAACAATACATTGTGATGTAAGTATACAATGGATTACTATGTAACAATGGGAATGAACAAATTATGACTACACACTACAACATGGATGAACTTCATGAACATAATGTTAAATGAAAGAAGTCCAACGCAGAAAGGTATATGCAGTTAAAAAAAAAGATTTTATTTATTTATTTTTAGAGAGAGGGGAAGGGAAGGAGGAAGGGAAGGAGAGAAACATCAATGTGTGGTTGCATCTCACAAGCCTCCTGCTGGGGCCTGGCCCACAACCCTGGCATGTGCCCTAGACTGAGAATCGAACTGGCAACCTCTTGGTTCACAGGCCTGCGATCAACCCAGTGAGCTACACCAGGCAGGGCACAAAGACACATGCAGTTTGATCATATTTGCATAAAGTTAAATGCAGACAAAACTAATATTTGGTGTAAGGAGTCAGGACAGTGGTTATAGAAGAAGTGAAAAAAATGGAACTACTGACTAGAAGCGGGCATTAGTGGGCTTTTGCAGTATCTACAAAGCCCTATTTATTAACTTGTGTGGTGGTTAAACAGGTGGTGAACTTGTGATCATGTACTGGGCTTTATATTTATGTTTTGTATAGTTTTCAGTGTATGTGTAATGCCACACTGAAAACACATTTAGAAACTTTTGAAGAACAGATTGGTGGCACCTCGGTGAATGGACACACCAGGATCAGTTAGGTAGCAATGGCAATAGTCCAGCTGGGGGAAAACAATTTCTCCCTGAACCCTGAACCCTGGTGAAGACAGAAAGGAGCCTTATTCGAGAACTATTGTTCAGGAGAGAAAATATACAGGATTTAGTGGTGAATTAGATGTGGAGTATGAGGAGTGAAGAGGTGGCAAGAATGACTCCTAGGAACAATGGATTTAGAAAACAAAGAAGCAGCCCTGGCTGGTGTAGCTCAGTGGATTGAGCACGGGCCTGTGAAGCAAAGGGTCGCCGGTTCGATTCCCAGTCAGGGCACGTGCCTGGGTTGCAGGCTGGGTCCCCACTGGGGGCCATGTGAGAGGCAACCACACATTGATTTTTCTCTCCCACTCTTTCTCCTTCCCTTCCCCTCTCCCTAAAAATAAATAAATAAAATATTTTAAAGAAAACAAAGAAGCAATCCTGTGTGAGAAGGGACAAAAGAGAATTGGTGAGGAATAGGATTGGGTAGCAGAGAGGTAAAGGGCCAGCCAAAGGCCAGCTGTGAGAGAAGGAGGAAGGGTTGGACTTGTTCAGAGAGGAGTGGAAATTTGAGAAAGCAGCTGTGGAGAGTGGGAGAGTGAGTGGTACAGAGAAGCTTCTGAAGTCAACCATGAACGGGTAGTGAACATTTTACCCTGAAGAGGGACTTGCTCCACCCGCACGCAGCTGCTCTTGTCCAGGCATGAAGAAGACTGGCGATTAGGATCACACATGGTTGGAGGTTTGCCAGCTGGGTGTGATGAGTATAGTTTTGGGGTAATATGACAACTGAAAGTATGTCAATAAGAGATTGCGATGAGTCTATCTCCATTTTCTATCTTCATCATAAAGAAAGGTGATCTTTAATAAGCACCTGTTTTAGAGTTCCCTGGGAATATGGAAATTCACCTGAGAAGGTAAGAGAGGAGATGACGGAAAGCAGTATGATGAAGGTCATAAGCCTCCAGAACTACCCTCCTCCTCTTCTCTTTGCCATATTCTCCATTGTCACTGCAAAAACAACCACATATTACCATTTCTTTTTCCCTTTCACTATCATTCTCTTCAGTGTCTTTTTAAAAAATATTTTATTTATTCTTAGAGGGAGAGAAAAGGAGGAAGAAAGGGAGAGAAACATGACTGGTTGCCTCTCCCACACGCCCTGACCAGGGACCGGACTCACAACCCAGGCATGTGCCCTGACAGGGAACCAAACCGGTGACCTTTTGTTTTGCTGGATGCCGCCCAACCGACCTACACCGGTCAGGGTACTTCACTGTCCTTTTTCTCCAGATGCTCTCTTCCTCATGTCCTTTTTCCTTTCGCATCATATGGGGGAAAAATAAGCATGAAGTGGGAACATTATTATTGCAGATGGGCATTGGCAGATTTGGGACTCGAGAAAGTAAATTGAGAGGAAGCTTAGTGTTTCAGCTTTATTGACATATCAGTTTATACGTAATTGCAGGCTTCAGTAAACACTGGGACCCAGTGCAAAGATAGCCACACCGTCCAATCCAATAAGATGCCAATTAGTATTTGGACACTTGGCAAAGCTGCTACGAAAGCAGTTTTATCTTTGACATGTGTTTATCTCTCTTTCTTCGGATACTACCTCATTTATTTATTCATTCGGTCATTCAGGCATTTATTCCACAAACATATATTGAGTAACTGCTATCTATACATTAGATACTGGGCTAGTTGTCGTTTGGCTACTTACACTCGGGGTCTCTCAATCCAAAGGACCACTCCCTCCCTGAAATTATTCCTCACTCTTCCATGTCCTAATCACAAGCACCCATTTTCTACCGGGTGGTGACTAGATTTTATTTAAATCGCTCATACCAACATATGCATACATGGTAATCACTATAACACATGCCAAGCTCTCTCCTAAGCGCTTTATAAATATGAATACATTTAATTCTCACAACACTCTATGAGGTCAGGACTATTATTATCTCCACTTGAAAAATGAGAAACCCGAGGCATGGAGAGATTAAGTCACATGCTCGCTATGCAGGTGGCAGAGGCAGGACTCAACCCAGGAGTCTCCCCAGAGCCTGTGTTTCAATCACCGCTGGACACAGCCTCCTCCTGGGGCTGGTGGTTAGGAGAGAGGAGCTGCTACGTTCTCACGGGCTCTGCAGTGGGCTGGAGCTGAGACTTGCTTTCTGCTTTGAAACGACCCTTTAGTTTTTATGGTCAGGAAGGATTCCAGTGGTCGTTAGGGTAGGATTCTCTGTTGGTACTGAATTTTTATATAAACATGAAATACGGTAAAATTCTACTTATGACTCATTTGAGGAAAGATTTCATTATGGTCATGGGGATTGGTAAAAATAAAGGTGTAGGATCTGTGGATTACTGGGCTTGTTCTAAGTGACTTCAAGAATGTTGAGAACTACTCACGAGAGGCAAAGAAAGGAAAGATACACACACGCACAAAACCAAGTTCTGTGTGAGTCCGCTTAGATGAGGTAGCTAGTGCGGTGAAGTTCATAGAAACAGTGGAAAGTAGTGGTTACCGGGGTGCTAAGGAGTGGGGATGAAGGGGAGTTGTTTAATGGGCATGGAGCTGCAGATCTCTATGTAAAGTGGAAAAATCCTGGAGATCTGTTTCACCACAAGGTGAATGTCCTTAACACTTCTCAACTATTATGCTATTTTCGTATTAAACTTCTAAGAAGTTGTGTGTGTGTCTGTGTGAATGTGTGTGAGGTTGCAGAGAAATATGTATTTGCTTGGATCTACATTAACCTCATTTCTCTAGACCCACCTATTTGGATCTTGGAAACTTGCCCCACATTGAGCAACAGGCCAGCCTAACCAGGAGGACTTTGACACTTGCTTCATGAGTCGTCCTTATCACTCTTGGATTATCATTCTCCGCATGTTGCAATAGGTCCCATTATATTATCTTCCCAATAAAGTGTCATCTGATTATAGGACCTTTATTGCCTCATCCCAATGTAAGTCCTCAAATATTTTTCTGGTGTAAACTTTTCTACTTTTATACATTTACATAACATCTAGACCCAATACATTTAAATTAAGTTTAATATATCAACATATGAAAATTAAATATTTGCTGTATAAGCTTGACTCTTATTTTAAATGGGTTAAACTAACTATAATTAAATGACATTGCTAAGCAAATGCTATTTAGTGTTTATTTCATTGCTTCGTTACTGCATATTCTATTTTATCAGTATTAAATCTCATAAAAACACACCAGCTGAATAGTTAATCACCTCATCTCCTACATTGAGCCACAAGTAGTAAGATAGAGTTTATCATTTTAAATGTGTTTTTTTGAAATTGTGTATTTACATTATTTTGCTGTTTTGGGGGTTTGTTTATTTATTTATTTGCTTTTTAGAACGTTCCTACTATAGTTTTCTGCATTTTGGGTTAACACAAGAGAGATACTTTTCGTTATGCAAAACTGGCTCATTTTACACGATGTGGACTTGAGAAGCTAATGTTGTTACTCAGGTTGCAACACAACATGCTAATGTATGGGAGCACCTACTGGTGAAGGACGATATAGTCCTACAGACCGATTTTATGGTCTTACAGACCTTGTAATTCAGACCAAGTTGGAGGGCATGAGAATCATGAAGTCCGTAAGTTTATACATAGTCAAGAGAATCTGCTTCCAGAAAATGCTTATTCCTTAAATGTTGCGACAGAGTCGTCTAGGGCAAGAAATATTAGAATTGAGAAGATGCTACAAAACAAATATGTCATTTAGATGGGATTGCAAGATCTAATAGCAACACAGTTGTTTAGTAATGATATACTAAATGTTTCATGAGGGCTGAGACCAGGCTGTCTCGTTCACTTCTGAGTCCCTAGCACAGTAACTGGTATCTTGAATGTGTCAATAAAAACTCACTGAACCAGTTTGGACATCTTTTCCTCAAAACATATGAACATTTGCCTTGTTTTCCTCTTATAGGACCACATTCATCATTTATAATAAAAACAATGTAAAATATAATTTGTGTAATGTCTAAAAATAAATTTCCTTTTTAGATGAAAATATGCACCTGTTTGGTTAATCAGAAACTTTGAACTAGTTAAAAATGTACTTAAACTTTATAGTTAAAAACAGTAATAATGAAACTGTCCTAAACTAATTAAAAGGAAGTTGATGGGGAGTTGCATAGGCTTTGTAATCAAATATTACTAGGTTCAAATTTCAGCTCTATAGCTTTGTGGCTGTATGAGGTCGGATGAATCTAATTACTTCCCCTTTCTGTCCTAACTTGCCTCTCATTGTATATGCAATGCTTTGTGCTTACTTGGTGAATAATGGATAGTGCCTATTGACTTTTTCTCAGACTGAGCGCACTCATTTTTCTAATTTTCAATGCACTGTGAGCCTGGTGGGACAGGGACCATATTTTATTTATTCGTAGAACCTAGCACAGTGACTGGCGTAGGTTGGCACTTAATAAATAAGTGTGTGTTGAATTAATAAAGAAAATAAATATTTAACCAACTCCTCTGTAACTATTGTGCATGGTACTGCACAAAGTTGTGCACCATTCAACTTGTAACTGAGGTGTATGTAGACAGATGCCCAACAGTCACTTAAAACACAGAAATAGGGCATTTTCAAGCACTAGAATTCTTTTGAATAAGACATTCACAAAGAATGTTGAGCTCACGTAGCCGCACATTAGATGGAGACTATATTATGATATATTCACACATAGATGCACTCTGGTTTAGCTACATTGTGGTTTTTTACCATTTTTCTCATTTGCTGTTATTAACTGAACCCCTGCTTATAAGTGTAGATAACTGGTTTTGAAAATTTCAAATTAAAAGCTGTAAAGTCATATTTGTACTTGCTCATCAGCAAAGGCACCAACAATGAAGAAGAAATTCACTTTTAATAAAAATATTTTATACATCCACCTGAAAATTCTCATGTGGTAAACAGTACAAGTCCAACTCTAAAACATATTTGACATACCTAAATGTGCATCAGCAGAACTGCAAATACCCTGATTCATATGAAAGTACTTTCCACTTCTAAATGAGGACAATTTTTTGCCCACCAAGTATCAAAGGCCTCCTTTTCAATCAGTGGTTTAAAACTATGACCATTTCGTGCACATATCAGAGGGGTGTAACATTCTCTAGATTCGGTTACCAATGTGTAAAAACTTTTTCTAGGCTTATGGAATCAAAAAGCTATTCCAAAGAGATTTAAACAGGCTAAGCCTATTGCCAAATATGAAATTATATTTGGAAACAAAGTCACAAATAAAAACTAACATGTCCACTTCTACCTTCACTGGCAGAACAAAATTTGACACACAAACCAAATTCCTGTCAAGGGAAAATAATTTTCAATGTAAACACATGTAAACTTGGGTTGAATTTCAAGATATATGGTTCTCTTTGAGATTACTAGAAAGGGATGCTCACACAACGTCTTATTTACAAGAACATACATTATTTCAAACTCAGGCTTGGCAGGCACAACGGCACATGCTGTAGAAAAGCAATGCAAACTTTTCACAGAACACAACTTCCTTTCCAAGTTTAAAAGTTAACCAAAAAATTCACACACACAAAAATCAAGCTTCATAAGCTTGTTGCTTTCTTTGACAGACAAACAAAACAGAAGTCAATAGTTTGGGCAAATAGATAACATGGTTTAAAAGTAGTTGAAAAATCCTTTCTTTTTCCTTTCATTATCTGTTCCTTTTTATACTCATAGATGGCTACTTAGTTTCCCAATCTTGTTCATGTTTTTTATGAAACATAAGAATAGTAAAATATGGTAAATGGTATATAGCACATAAACAGAAACTCAAATGACACATTATTTTCTCCTCCCAGTTAGAGGATTGGTCCTGGAAGAAAATAAATAGGCACAAAAATTTCATGGAAAACATGTTTCTCTTAACAATTTTAACATTTACAATATAGTATGTGTGGTTCTTAGTATGAAATTTTAAACATCCTTGACTCCTGTACATTATAAATAATGAATCTTATTTACTTCAGATCATTGGTAGAATATATAAGTAAGGGTTAATTACAAATCTAATGTTTGTTTTGGCATTCTTTTCAAATTTTGAAAATAATATATTAGGTCCTAAATGCTTTATTTTTCAAATCATGAAAATTAAGCCATGAAAATCATGCACACATTTCAAATAAGGACTTTCAATTTTCCTTTTATACCTTTAAAAGTTAAGATACTTGCTTCTGATTTTTCCCAACAGCAGTATAAAATAGGTAACTGCCAACATAGAAGTTATCATTAATGGACACTTTTCATTAAGTTTAAGTTTTGGTTCCATGCATTTATTAAACCTTTGATACCTGACTCGCTTTTCTAAAGAAAGTGGTAGTAACTGACAAATGAATACATGAGTAGCTAACAATACTAAATGAAAATCTTAGATACACTAATTGTGATTTTATATTGCATTCCTTCACATAGTTATATGTATTGATAATTAAAAATGTCCTAGTGAGCATAACAAAATTGAACATTTCATGATGTTCTCCTACAATCATCACGAATGACTTCCAAGTACTCTACCACCTAAAAAGTCTGAGGATCACTGACTTAGCAACTATTATGTTTATGTTTACATATGCAAATAAAATTCTAAACCACTAACAACCAATCATTCCCACTTTTTTCCTAGCCTATCAACATGGTGTCATAGACAGTAGGAGATGAAAATGCACGCCAGTCCTGGCTTTTGTATTTCAAACTCCAGGGCACATGAATAGATAAGATTTATTTCATATGACTATTCTATACAGATTCTTTCTCATTATGTTCAACAAATATTAAATTTACCTACAACACAGTTAATTCCCCTTCTGAATGTCATCCGTGGAGGTAAATTAATATTATGAATGCATAGTTGCTGGAAGATCTGCTAACTTTCTGGGCTTTTTTTAAACCACAGATCAATCAATGACTTTTCCACTTGGTACTTAATTTCTGTATCTTGTAAACAGTGACCAAATAACACTAACATTACCAGATTTATTTTTTTCAACAGCTCATCTAACTTTTGTTGATATTATGACCCAGTCAGATTTTAAGGGTAATATGTAGTGGAAATAGGACTGAACAAGGGGTTTG
The DNA here is from genome assembly GCA_004027735.1 of Carollia perspicillata. Classification (NCBI taxonomy): domain Eukaryota; kingdom Metazoa; phylum Chordata; class Mammalia; order Chiroptera; family Phyllostomidae; genus Carollia; species Carollia perspicillata. The sequence goes on from PVKM010013534.1 coordinate 12,065, forward strand.
GGAGAGCTACATTTCATCCCTGGATCTGTTCCTAAATAAACTGCATAATGAAGGCAAGTCTAAGAGCCAATTTTTTCAAAGCAAACTAGGAAAAACAGTATCTGTCTCAAAAGGTTGCCACAAGGATGAAAATGAAATGATGGGGGAATTATAAACTATAAAGTACTATTCCACTATATGTTATTACTATTGGGATTTAGAGAATCCCTATATTCTATTATAATATTGCTATTTGAAAAATGTGGTAGACTCTTCCTTGTGCACAAAGACAAGTGAAGTATTTCTGGGCAGAAGTTGCAATAGATAATGCTGCCAAGTAAAGTAACAGGCTGAAACAAACGTTGCTTGGATATTGCTTTTCTGTATTGGCAATTTTCTTTTGAAAATGAAAAAATTTATTAACAAATATGTAAGAGTTTCATTAAAACTAATTTGGAATGTGCCCACACTAAGACAGTCAAAACTTAAAATTAAAAATATGGCATTTTATGCATAGACAGCCATGCTTCTTCCTTTCAACCACTGCCAATCAAATAATTTTTTCATATTGAAATTATTTATCAAACTGTCAGCGATTTTGTATACAGGCTTAGTTGACTACCAGCAATGATGAACCAAAATTCTAGCTATTAAACCTAACAACCACAAACAGACTGAAATGTTACTCAAACTTCTCATTTTATGCACCTGATTTCAGCCCAAATGCTGCCCTTAAGTTGTTCTGTTCTGAAGATCTCTCCCATATTTGTTACGAACTTCAGACACATCACATACGCATAGTAAACTGGCATTCTTCATGAATTCACCCAGAACATCCTGTTTTACAGGTGAATTAGGCTTTTGCTGGGAATTAGTACAAGCCATAATGACTAATCTTACATAATGCATTTGTTTATTTTCTTCTGAAAAGTCAGATTATATATTTCCTTGATGCTAAAATTTTATAAAATATTTCTTGCTGCTGTTTTCTTTGTGCTTAGCTTAACACAATGCATGCACTACAACAGAGTGTTTCAGAGCCTTTACCTAAAAATTAACTCTAAAAGCATGTCCAAGCAAATTAGGATGTTTCATCTTCATTTTTTATTGTTTTCAGCACTGAGTCTTCACCCAAAATTTTACATAGTTCATTGAGTCTCTGCTGCATTTTAGGAATTCCAGCTAGCTGAGATTCTAGCTTTTGTTTTTCTTCACTCAGTGTTAAACGGATTGCAGTATCCAACTGTTCAAAGCGCCAACCTCCTTCACCATCAAACTGTAATAAATGAGTGTGGTATTTCCTGCATAATCAAAGTAAAATAATATTAGCAATAATTGCGAAAAGCCATTTCCAAAAGGTAATTTTAAGTAAGATGCTCATTTTACATTTGATTTTCAAAAATCCTTCAAACAGTTAAATTTTGTGATTTTCTTTTACTGTGAAAGTCATTCATCTCTAGGAAATTCTATTGCCTATGTTAAATTTATTTCATATTATGAATGTATGTGAATTGCAACATGCTGTTGCATCTGTGTAATTTATCTTCATAATATACTATGGCTCCTGAATAAAGATCAAGGGATACTTAGAATGGGAATAAGAAATGGAAGCTGAAGGGAAAAAGTAAATATTCTAAACTTTGTAAAGAAAAAAACTGAAAAAAATAAATAAAATATAATACCAATTTGTTAATACACCATCCGTTAGGAATGACTTGTTCTATGTAAGTAAACATTTTTCAATTATTAAAATTTTAAAATGTTCTTAAAAAGGAACTCTTTAATAGAAATCTTTTAAAAATACTTCTATGCCTCCATATAATTTGATTTCTTTTCTCATGGCTCAGGTTCATAATTAGGAGCTTCCGAGAGGTATAGAGATGATTTTTTAAATGAGGCAGCAGACAATTTATCTTCTCCTAGAGGTAGGCTGAGGCCAGCAGTCTCTGGGATTTGGGGCGATGAGCAGAGAGAGTAATGCTGGCAGAGCCGGCCTCACATGGCTGAGCCGTAGAACTTTATCACTACGCTGACATGGCCCGTGTTCTCCTGTCTTCTGAGTTTTTCTGCCTTTCCCCTACAGTTTTTCTCTTTTCTGATTCCCCTCTAAGCTCTCATCATTATTTACTATTAGTTCATTATTTACTAGGATCAGTGGGCTTATTTTAGTTGCTTTTATGTTTTTTAATTGATATGATTCACATACCATAAAGTTATCCTCTTAAAGTGTAGAGTTAGTGATTCTTGGTATATTCACAAGCTCATGCAACCACTACCACTCTCCAATACCAGCATATTTTCTTCACCCTCAAAATAAACCCCATACCCATTAGCAGACTCTCCTCATTTCCCCTTCTGCTCAGTCCCTGCCAATCACCGATCTCCTTTCTCTTTATGGATTTGCCTATTCCGGGCATTTCATATATATGGAATCATATAATATGTGCCTTTTTATGGTTGGCTTCCTGTATTTGACAAAACAATTTCATAATTAATAGAGCAGTAACATGTAAAATACTCCATTAGTTTTTATGGTTGAATAACATTCCATAGTATGATATTGAATATTTTATCTATTCGTCAATTAATAGACATTTGGGTTTCATGCCATTTTGGTTGGATGGCTCTAACATGCTGTAAGATGAGAAAAGTAAGCCAGGTTAAATTATGTCTGAAAGACTAAAGTCACTTTCAAGCTGAAGGTTTGAAGTTCAAATGTTTGATAAAACATGACAGGGATTAATGATCTTTTTTATATGCTTTCGATCATCTACTGTGTTTAGGTTTTTTAGTTTTAAACATTTGACCTCCCAACAGGTTGGACCTCAGAAAAATTAAATTGAAACAATGTATTTCTATGTCAAGGGGGGAAATGTGAAAATGCTGCTAATAAAATATGAGAGCCAAAACAAAAGTAATAGAAAGACAAAAGGAATGTCATATGAAAAAGAGAAATAATAATAAAAACACAATTTTGTTTATTTCATTCTAACTTTTCTTGGGCCTTGCTAACCTTGGATCCAAGTGTACCAGTTTGGTGGGGGAGACTAGGGGGGAGATTACGCATGTGTAGGGGCAGAGAGTTCATGGGATACTTTTGTAACTTCCTCTCAGTTTTGCCGTGAACCTAAAATTGCTCTAAAATATGAAGTCTTAAAAATGACAACAATCTATTTGCTCCTTTAATGAGGAAAAATGACCAACTGCTTTTAATGACTCTTTAGACTACTTAAATAAGGAACTAAGTGACAGCGTAGCAAAATGAACCACTGACAAGCCCTGGCTGGTGTAGCTCAGTGGACTGAGCGTGGGCCTGTGAACCAATGGATCGCAGTTCGATTCCCAGTCAGGGCACATGCCTGAGTTGCAGGCCAGTTCCCAGCAGGGGACACGCAAGAGGCAACCATACATTGATATTTCTCTCCCTAACCCTTCCCCTCTAAAGATAAATAAATAAAATCTTAAAAAAAAATGAACCACTGACAGACATCAGAAAACACCAGCACTAAGAGGTAACTCCATGTTATCCCAACATGAGATCAATTAGGAAACGTGTTAGTAAATGATGAATTCATATCGGAAAGGGTTCGAGATTTTCTGATTTGTTTTTATGGCATTCCTGATTTTTTACAGTTACAATAATTAGACTACTATACCCCTTACGGTTGTTATGAGGCTTAAAGAAAATGAGCCTGGAACAGAATAGGTGCTGAATCTCCATTAGCAAATATTTTGATGATGAAATCAATGGAAAAGTAGAGGGATTTTAGACATGGCATTATTTTTTTTAATTAATTTATTTTTAAAGATTTAATTTATTTGTTTTTAGAAATAGGGAAGGGAGGGAGATAGAGAGGGAGAGAAACATGGATGTGAGAGAGAAACATCAATCAGCTGATTCTCATACGTGTCCTGACCAGGGACCAAACCCGCAATTCAAGTATGTGCCCTGACTGGGAATTGAACTGGTGACCTTTAGATTTGCTGGATGACACCCAATCAACTGAGCCACACTGGTCAGGGCAAAATGGTATTATTTTTAAAAAATGGGACATCCCATTAGGTTTTTATGAGATATTATTTATAAAACATTTTCACTCACTTTTCCTTAAAATAAACCAAAAGAAGCTTTTTTTCTCCTGTGTTTCCTTCAACTTATTCATTTGAGACAATATCTATTTTGGTACTTTCCCTGGATTTTGAAAAACAAACTAAAAGGATGATGTAAAATCATGTAAATACAGGGGTGGACAAAAGTAGGTTATAACTGTTTGTATGGAAATGGACAACAGTGTGGGGATTGACTGTGGGAGTGGGCAGCGGGTTGGGCGGAGTGGGGCAAAGGGCGAAAATCTTGTGACAACTGCAATAGAACAACAATAAAATTTTTAAAAAGAAACAGATATGCAGGTTATGATTATTAAATAGGTTTATTAACTCAAAAGGGTAAACTCTGTGTTTCATGTACTTACAGCTGTAAACCTACTTTTGCCCACCTTTGTATATTCTTTCCCAGTATATGCTATAGAATTACGAATAGTTTCAGTATAGGAAAGTCATCAAGTTTTCCTACTTCTTTTAGGGATTATTGGAATGTGGTGATAGTTTTTAAATAGCACATTAATGCTAAGTTTGGAGTATCTGAACTACCAGTGTCAACTTAACAAAATACAGGTAGAAAATAGTAAAATGTCCTATGCTCCATAGTCAAAAGTTTAGAAAAGTTATTCTTTAAGATACATAGGTAAAATCATCTATCACGAATTTGCATGGGAAAGACTTACCAAAGAGAAGGCCTGTGTGTTATAGATAGTAAGGAAATTCCGGCCGCCTTTGCAGCCTGAAATATCTTTCCTTCGACATCAATGCTGACAGCGCTGGTACATTCATCCAGTAATGCATATTTTGGCCTTTAAAAAATGAACAAATAAATTAATGATTTTCCTATTTGAATGATATGCCTTTAGTTGAACAATATGAATTGCAATATTAACTTTAAAGGAGCAAAAATGTCTGTGACATTATTAAAGGTGATAAATAATAAAACAAAAGAGCAGTTATCCCCCCTTTTGGACTAGAATATGATATTTTTCTTGAATTTAAGTAGATTTCCTGAGGCCTGCCCACAATCCAATAAGCTTTGTTGTTATGCAGAATCATAAATATGAGGCATAGGAAAGATAAGGCGGGTCACTGAGGGCACTTCCTGCAGAAGGCACGTTCATTCTTGGTGACAAGGTTCTGACTAATTACATGAAAAATACATTACAGTAGCTAATTATCAAACAAGCCACAGCATTGTTAGAAAAAGATTTACTAAGAAGATAATTTTATCAACAATGTGAGTACCTAATCACTATTAATGGAACTCATCGCTATAAGATTCTGCAAAAGTATGCTTAGTCTGACAAGTTTAGAAAGGTATTTAATGTGGTAACACTGTGACCACACCTCACAATCAGATTCTTAGGGGGAAATACCAGCAAATATTTTTCTGATTGTACTCAACAGTTTTGACTTTCTAGCTCAGTTTTTATACTAGAAGTGACTTTCTACTACTATCAGAGGTACCTATCACTGACCACCATTTTACCCCTTACTTTTATAGTTCTTTCTCCTTTACCTGTCTTCTTTCAAGGTCTGGACTATATATATATATATATATATATATTTGGTACTCAGCAATATATGACTCAGATTTGTTAAAAGAACCAAAGGTCAATTTATGTGCTGTTATTTATTATTTACTTCAGGGCTGAAAAGCAGCATCAAGTATTTACCAGGACATTTTTGTCCATGAAGATAACCTGTTTTATAAAAAATAAATGACAATGAAAAGATACATATTGAAACCACTAGTAATTTCTCATAACTGCTGCAGGTTCCTTATGACATCAACAGATGCAGTTTTGCTGCTTGGCTTTTGGTTACTGTTCTGGTTTAATATTAAGCATTACTTCGTTGTCTCAGAGTTGATCACTGTTTTATGGATAATTTATTTTTAAGTGGAAGAGAGGAAACAGAAAAAGAAGTATAAGAGAGAGTGTTGGCTTCCAGTTATAAGTCATGAGGACGTAATGGACAGCATGCGGAGTAAAGTTGATAACATTGTAATAACTATGTGTGTTGACAGACAGTTATTAGGCTTGCTGTTTTGATCACTTTGTAAGGTATATGAGTGTTAAATCACTGTGTTGTAAACCTGCAACTACCATAATACTATATATCAGTTATAATTAAAAAATTAATTTTTAAAAAGAATTAATAAAATTAAAAAAGAGAGAGGTCTGGCTAAAATTTTTTTTTGTAAATCTCTCTAGTAATTAGGTTATATATTGTATTGCATCTAATTTTCCAGAATGCTTTGGGCTAAACAGAGAAGAGATGCCATTTTAGAATGAGAAAGAAGTATGTATCTCACCCTCTGTTGTCATAGCAACCCCTAGTCTAGCAGATGTAAGACAAATTGCACACTTTTGTTTCCTTGGCAGGACGGGTGTGTGTATGTGCACTTAAATATGGTAGGCAATAGCTGGGATCTGGGACTGATAAAACTAAATAAAACGTTAGATGATATGGTTCGTCGGATTTTCCTTCCTCTTTCTTTTGGCGTTTCATCAGATGAGTGAGCCTTCTAGAGGATGCAGTTTATCCCCGTTAAGACAAGACTATACTGATCATTATTTTAACATTAAAAATCCTCTCAAAAGGAGTTTACCATTGTCTTACATAATACTCCCTGCCAAAGTTGCCCATTTTAGCCAGCTCGAGTCTTTCATAGTGCAATTCAAATCTTTTTATTAGTCCTACAAGGATGAGGGGAGGCAGTTTCTCATTATACTTTGCCTTCACTGGGTTTAATATTTCCATTTAATTTAATTTTTCTCAATAGATTCTGCTTTTCACGAACTTCATCATTTTCATGATCACTTTTGTATCTTTATTCAGTCTTACATTATATCCAAAATATTTTAGATATGCAAGTATCAACTATTTATTTCAAGTTATGGGTACTTGAAATCTCTTTGGGTTGGCATCTTTCATTAAGGCCTCCTGCTTTTTATTACACAGTTTATTTTATTAGCAAACTGATGCAGTGAGAAATTTGTGGTCACACTTTACATTCCATCATATTGCATTTCACCAACTATGCTGGTGATCATATTACTGAATATTTACGGACAGGGCTCAGAAAGATTCAGGGTGATGACAGTGGGTAACAGCTGGTTATAAATGTCAAACCGTAAAGTTTACACCTGAATCTTATCATACCATCTGAGAAAGGGGCATTACAAAATATACTTCACTGAAAATTCTAATTTAGCAAATTTTTGTTCATATTTTTTGCTAGCTATATATATATTTTTAATATTTTTATTTATTTGTTTTTAGGGAGCAGGGAAGGGAGACAGAAAGAGAGGGAGAGAAACATCAATGTGTGGTTGCCTCTTGAGTGCCCCCTCTGGGGACGTGGCCCACAACCTAGGCATGTGCCCTGAGCAGGAACTGAACCAGCAGCCTTTGGTTTGTAGTCCGGCACTTAGTCCACTGAGCTACACCAGCCAGGGCACTAGCTATATTCTTAAACTAACCACGTACATTATTGCAAATGCCATGCTATTAACACAATAATTTTTCCCATCAAAAATTCCAGCTAGACACAAAGCTAATACATACTGTCTGATTTAATTTATATGAAGTTGTAAAACAGAAAGAACTAATTTATGATGATAGAAATCAAAGCAGAAATTATCTATGGGGGATCTGACTGGAAATGGGAATGAGGGACTTTCTAGGGTGATAGAGAAGTTCTCTATCTTAACTGAGGTATTGGCTACATAATGTATTATACAGTTAGTGGAAGTCATTGACTTGTATACACTTAAAGTCTGTGCATTAGGTACATAAAAACTTACATTAATAATAATAACTTTAAAAAAACTCTGGGTACCTATTATATAATAATACACATGAAAGAGGGATATAAATTTTAATATACTTTATGAAAATAGTTACATTAAAAAATCAAGATGGTGATCAACTTTTGTGTACCAAGACTGAGAAGAAACTATTCCAAGATTTTAAGTGCTATAGTTAATAACAGATTTTTCTTTTTTTATTTATCTAAATTTTCTACTTTTATGAAGTGAATCTATAATTATATTTTAATGCACTTGTTTAAATGCTATGTGGTTTTTTCAATGATAAACTTGGAATATGAACCAGGTATTTGATGACCTTAAATAATTAATATCAACTTTATTAGGTACAATTATGGTACGGTATTATGTAAGAAAGTGTGCTGAGATTTCAGAGACTGATGCCAAAGTATAAGGGAAAAAAAGTCACAATGTTTGGGGTTCACTTTAGAATGTTTAAAAAATAGATAAATTAAATGTGGTAGAATGTTAGACTTATTGAATCATTATGATGCAAGTATGGGGTTCATCTTAAAATTTCCTCTTGTTTTTTGAGGTTCTGATGTTTCTCTACAATAAAAAGTTTTTCTTTTTTTTAATAATTGGTAACCAACTAGCTACCAAATGAGGGCCAACTATGTGCTAAGTGTTTAATAAGGCTTATTTGGGATATTTTACTCTTTTAACAGCTTTTTAAAGTTCCCCACAAAAGTATTAATGCTTCTACTGCAACTCCTTCAGGAGCGTTGTATCTGCCCCAGTTCATGGTCCGTTCATGCACTCATGTGTATGATTCTTGGTCCTTGCTGACTAAGACATAAGTATTAAGGGTGAGTAATACTTTTCTGAAAACTTCCTGCTCTGCATACAACTCAGGTTCTCATTGCCAGAAGCCTAAGATAAAAAAGGGAGGGGGGCGGTGGAAAGTGAGAGAGAGATTGATTTTTTTTTCAGAGAAGATGGGAGAGACAAGAGGAATAAATCAGAACACTGTTATTTTTTCTTTCTAATGTCCTGTGCCTGGTATCTTTCAACTCCAAAGGTTATGAATCTGAAGCTTGTTGCAAAGAAAAAAGGTTTATCAAGAGAGATTATTCTCTGAATCCCTCTTTATCTGCGTCCATTAAGACCTATGCCAGCTAGCACCCTTTTCTTTTGGTTATTTCTCTGATTTTCCAGGAGGACAGCCTTACTAAACTTATTAGGCTACTGAGTGGTTGAAAAGGTAATTTAGTTTGAATTTAACAATTTAATTCAGAATGTATAGCTATTGTGTTCACAAGAGTATGATAGTGGTTATGTATTCTCAAATTAAAATTAATACTAATCCCACTTTCAAACTTAGAATACATAAAAATATAATTTTGTCATCTAACGTTAGTCACATAAAAGAAATAGAAAAAAGACTCGGAAATTTCTGTCACATTAAAAAACAACTTAATGATATTAAACTGTACAGGCTAAGTATTCATTTTTCAGTAAGATATTTTTGAACTAATGATGAGGACATGGAATCTTGTCAAGGGGTTTTGGGTCACAACAGTGAGACTGTAGTTTCCTGAGAAGAGTGCACTTACCTATGGTAAAACATGCGAGCCATGCCCATTCTTTGCTTCTCTCCTCCTGATAGGACATCTTTCCAGTCCACAACAGCATCCCAACCTTAAAAATATAAAGATATATATTTTATAAAGCATTTGTTTAATTGTTACAGTTTTTACAGTTTGGACAAGTGACCTTGGCAAGTTTGAGTGATTTACACAAAGAACCAGGTATTTTATAGAGTATGCCTGGATAAACTAGAGAGCCTTGTGTATAAGCATTTTGTTCTCAATATGCTATTTTTTTAACGGTAATACCTTTGACTGACAAGTCATCTTCTAAGAATCCTAAATGCTGACACACAATTTGTTTCAGAATATTTCTAAAGAGTTGACATAGTTCTACTTATTTTGCAGGCTCTGGGGGGAAAGACCAACAGATTTGCGGAGGCCTATTATAAGTCTTCAAAGGGTAAAACAGGAGCTAACTTAAATGGCTCCCATGTGCCACTTAAGTGGTATGAGTTTCCTCATTATATATTCTACAATCACATGAAGTAGATATTATTAGTCGCATTTTAGAGATGGATAAACTTAAACTCATGGAAAAATTGACAGGTCTAATTTTACACAGCTAGATATCAGAGTTGTGATTTATATGTAGATCTATCTTCATGCTTTTACAGTTTATTTATGCCGTCTCTTAATTACTGACTCTCTGTTGGATATTTATTCCAAAACCAATGCTCTATTTTTAAAAAATAGGTCAGATCTGTATATACTACCATAGAAATGTATCCAGAATATATTTTATATGAAAAACCAAATTGCAGAATTGTGTGTGTCATTTTCCTTCCAGGAAATTTCTATCTATTTAAAAACATATCCTTATTATTTTATATTAGGAAACAAATCTCAAAATGCCATTTGAGTTGAAGTTCTTGCATCCAGTGAAAACTGTTGAAATAACATTTTTCTTTATGACTAAATTATATAGCATTTATGAAACATAAATGAGGATTTGAAAAATAGGTTCAGATTTCTACATGGTAGAGAAATACTCTGGGCTTATAAGAAATTCCCCCTTCCAATTAAGAGGACAAGAGAAAAGTATTTAGGTCAAAGGAAATTTTAGCTTTACATATTAAAATAAATCATGTCCTTTGTTTCACTAAACCCAAAGGTTTTAGTAGGCAGTACTGCTTAATCTCAGAACGCCTAAATCAGAACCCTAAGTCATAGTATTACCTCTGATGTGCTCACTGAAGGAGACTAAGACAGCTGATAAGAGAATGGTTTTCCTGCATCCTGGAGATGCACAAACTGCTTTGGTTCACTCCCATTTGTTTACACTTGTACTTTCTATTTTGTAACTTCTTTGATGGAATGAAACGTAGCTTGTAATTCCATCTTTTAGCAAAGCATTTCTCTAAGCAAAATATTAGGTAGTCTAAACAGAACTCCAGTAGGCTTCTTCTAAAGTAAGTGATGACCTTGCAAATGGAAGTGCTTTCTTGCTTCACTTAAAAACATATTGCATAAAATATAACCAAAGACACTGAAATAGAGAACAGGCTGACAGTGACCAGAGGGGAGAGGGGAGGAAATTTCAGGGGAAAGGGGAAGGGTTTGCAGGAACAAGTATGAAGGACACATGGACAAAAACTAAGGGGGGTGGAAATGGGAGGGAGGTGGGTGGCAGGGTGGGCTGGGATGGGAGTAAAAGGCAGAAAACTGTACTTGCACAATTAAAATTAAAAAAAACATATTGCATATTTTAAGGATTAGGCAAGTAAAGTGTGTTTCCTTGGAATTTTCTGATGTGTAAGGATATAACAATTCTTACTGGTGTCCAGGACACCAGGGGATAACACAGCACAGTGTCACAGCATAGTACAGAACAGTGACTTTCAGGAAGGTCTGCGGTTGAATCCCTGTGTCACCATTGGCTATAGGCCCCTGGAGAATGCATCAAACTTCTGAATTTCACCAGTGTAAGAAGGTTAGTAAAACCCACATCATTGGGAAGTTATAAATATTAAATAAGTTGACAATGTAAATTGCTTCATGTTATATTCTTGCATAGTAAGCACTCAATAACCATAACAATTGCCATTACATTATTAAGATTGGAACATTCTTATAAACAGTTCTAGAACTTATTGCTGACTTCTAAAAAATAAAATATGCCATGTTTATCAAACATTTCTGCTTGGATTATTGGGTATCAGACTTATCCAAAATAACTTATCCGAGACTAACAGGCAGCGTACATTGTGGCACGGTTTTAAAATGGGGAAGGAGCTGACCACGTGAAACAAAAAGACAACCGCTTCCCACACCTGTAGTGTTTATACATAATGATGTTACGAACCCCATGAAAGCAAATATAGTAACACCGCCCCTGTCTGCATTTGCTTTTTGTAAGGATCAAATAAATTAATATAGGTGAAAATTCTATGTAAAATATCAAATATCACCCAAAGGCAAAATACTACAGTGTTAATATTACAACTAGTAATAGTACCATTAGCTACTAATCCTTGTGCATTTACTACATGTCACTGTTTTAAAATGCTTTACACAGTTTTATTTAATCTTCTCAGAATCCTTATAACATAGATATTTACCCTCATTTTACAGTTGAAGATACAGAGAACAGTACTAATTAAGATTTAATTACAGAACTTTGACTTCAAAGCTCATATGCTTAGTTACTACACTACATTCCTTCTTCTGATAATGTAAAAGCATTAGGAATAGAACATAAAATCCATGCAAAATGAAACACAGAATTCAAGCTTGTTTTTTCAGTAGTTTTTCTAGGCTATCAAATTATATGTTATCAAGTTATTTGAAAAGATGACTCTTCTAAAGCAATTCTTTTTAAACTCATATATACAACTATTATTCCTATTCTTTCAAAAATATCTTATGCTGAAAAATGATAGTACAGATGTTTCCATATTTTATCTAATTCTATATATGCTGCTTAAGAGGAAAAACGCATCGGTAAGACTGTGGGTCTGAAAACAAAAAAGAAGGTCCGTGACAATTATCTCTCAAATTATTAAGTTTAATGTAAGCTGAGAACTTGACAGGAAAATATTTCTGTCATAAACTTTATGCATACCTAGATCAACGATGGCCTCAGGGACACTTGTACATTCAAATACAAAAAATAACTGTATTAAAATGCTAGCAGCAGACTTAATAAAAAGTCCAGCGAGCTGCACGAAATACAGCACAAGCAGAAAAGAGAATGTCAGTAACGGAAAAGCAGTAAAAGCCTTAAACTCCATCTTCCCCTGTGTGCTTATGTTCCAATAATAGCATCTATTTAAATTAAACCACGGAGAACTTACCCACTTATTTTTAATAACCTAAGTTAAATGCATCTAAAAAGGAATGATGGAGCTTACCTCCTTCTCTTTGAACTATGTGATAGAGGTGGACATTGTGCAGGATACATTCCAGGTCATGGTCTGTGTAGCCTTTATCGTGCATGTCATCCACTGAATCAGGATAGATGACTTGATCCCGAAGACTTCCAAGTGACATGTATGGCCTATAAAATACCGAGCACACAGAAACTCTAGTATAAAGTCATTTTAGTTTAGTCAGTGTGACATCCTGGTGGACTGAAAACTCCACAGCGGACTTTAAACACCACATTTCTAGGATTACATTTTTTGCCTAGAGATGAGTTATTTTCCTGTCAGGTATGGTGGGATAATATACTGTCGTGTTCATGTAAAGATTTACTGAAAAATTTAGGACTCTGTCCCAGCAATGTGAACAAACAAAACGTTTTTTAAAGTCCCTTTCATAATAAGAGAAATACAAATTAAAACCGCCCTGAGTTTCATGCTTGTTGGCAGAGGATCAAAGCCTGACAATTCATTCCAGCCCATGGAGAAATAGGTACTCTCATACAATGGTGAAAGTGAAAACTGGTACAGCCCTTTGGAGGGGATTAGGCAAACGAATATATCACCTGGCGTTTGACACCCTTCTAAGAATTTAAAGATATACTTCCAAAAATACTAACAGCAGCAACAACAAAAAGTTCATAAAGGCTATCCATTCCAGTATTATTTGTAATTGCAAAATATTGGAAACAACCTAAATGCTCATACAAAGTGGATAAATTAAGTAAGCTATAATACCTACTGTATGTAGTTATAAAAGAGGATGCAGAAATCTCTTAATCGATATGGAGTGATATCCATAAGATATTGTTAAGTTGAAAAAACCCTGCAAAAACAGATGTACAGCACGGTTTCTCTACAGTGGCAATATGGATGTACTGAACTGCATGATTCTTCGTTGTGGCAGGCCATCCTGGGTATTGCAGGATGTCTAGAAGCATACTTGGTCTCTGCCCATTAGATGCTACAGTACAGCATCACTAGTAGCATCACTACAGTAGTGACAAAAAAAATCTCCAGATATTGCTGCCCGGGGGCCAGAACTGTCCCCATCTGAGAACAACTGACCGATACAATTATCCCTGATATCCTCAGGGGACTGGTTCCAGGACCCCTGTGGGTACCAAAATCCTCAGATGGGTAAGCCCCTTATAGAGTGGCACAGTATTTGCATGTAACCTACAAACATCCTCCTGTATACCTTAAATCATCTCCAGATTACTTGAAACACTTAATATTACAACATAAATGCTATATAAATAGTTGTTATACTGTGTTGTTTATACTGTATTTATAAAATAATTACAAGGAAAAATGTACATGTTCAATACCAATGCGAGCATAACAACATAGTAGCCATAAGCGACAACGTAACAACATAACTTTTTTTTTACAACATAACATTTTTAAAAAAATCTTTGTGATCCATGGTTGGTTGAATCTGCAGATGTGGACCCTGCAGGTACAGATGGCTGACTTCATTGTACTACTTTTATATAAAATAAAAACAAAATAAGAAAATATGTACTTATCTGCTTATATTTACTAAAGTAAACACAGTACACCAAGTTTTTGGTTACAGCAGATCTTGGGAACTAATACAGATAGTATCCATGCAAAAACTGCATAACCTGAATCCAATCATGAGGAAACCATTAGAAAAACTGAAGATGAGGGAATTCCTTAAAAAATAAAAATAAAAAAAACAATAGCAGTCCTGTACTGTTACAAACGTCAATGTTGTAAAACACAAAGGCTGAGGAACTCTTTTAGGCTAAGAGAAACTGGAGTGACATGGCAACTCAAAACGAAACATATGATGCTGATTCAAGAAAAACAAGTTATTATGAAGAATTGTGTTATGAGAATTGGCAAAATTTGAATATGTGAGGTTGTTGGAGGAGATCATCCAGAGGAAATGACCACTGGGTGACCTGTGAGCTAGACCTGAGCCGAGCAGGGGCTCCTCACTCCCTCTGCTGCCCTTGAAGTGCCTGACTGCTCTGCCCATGGGTCCCAGCTGCAGCTCTCTTCAAGGTCCTGGCCTTGAGAGAGCAATGTGTTGTTGAGCCCATCTGGATGGTGTACATGACTGAACCCAGTTAAGACCTCAGGATAAACTCTTTGGATTCTGTTGGGCAGGGGCAGAGGTTTACTTATCTTACAGCTGCCCAAGACAATACTTGTATGTAAGTGCCCCTGCTTACTAAAACAGCTACCTACCAATCTGGAGTGGCCTGCCCCTTCTTTCCATCTCTCCTTGCCCTCTCTGCAGGGCGCCAGTTTGCAAACCAACAAAAGTGTGTTTAGATAATAATATTATGGCAATATTAATTTTCGTGAATTTGATCTTTGTGTTATGGTAACGTTAGAGACTATTCTTGCTTTTTGAAAATATAGCCTAAAGTCATTAAGAGTGAAGATTCATGATTACTGAACTTAAAAAAAGTGTGTGTGTGTGTGTGAGAGAGAGAGAGAGAGACAGAGAGACAGAGAGACAGAGAGAGTTGAAGACTTTAAACATTACAAAATATGTTTTGTAGGCCAATTGCTACCTATTTCCTATAATATGCAAATGATTTAGTTGAAGAATAGATAGCACAAAGTTATTTTTGTAACAAACTTAACTAATATTTGAAAATAAAAATACTTATATTTTGATTTAAAAAATATAAACACAGATTTCTATTTATAAAGACCAATGAAAAAATCTTATCATATGAATGTACATATGTATAATTGAAATATAATCCACACATCATAAATTTTACCCCTTTAAACTCTACAATTAAGTGACTTTTAGTATACTCACAAATTTATGCAACCATCACCATTGTCTAATGTTAGAATATTTTTTCACCCCCAAAGGAAACTCCATAGTCAACAGCAGACCCTCCCTGTTCTTTCCTTCTCCCAGCCCCTGGCAACCTCTAATATACTTTCTGTCTCCATGAATTGCTTATTCTGGACATTTAATATGTATTATATTATGCAATATGTGGTCTTTTGTGAGAGTCTTTTTTCTGTTACCATGTTTTCAGGTTAACCCATAATGCATTGTCTAACAGTATTCCATTCCTTTTATGGCTGAATGATATTCCATTGTGTGCGTTGCCACATTTTATTCATTTGTTTAGCCATTGACAGATATTTCAGTTGTTTCCACTATTTGGCCAGTATGAATAGTGGACATACAATGAGGAGTGAAATTCCTAGGGCATGTGGTAACTAGCCTAACCTTTTTCAGAACTGCCCAACTGTTTTCCAAAGTGGCAACACAATTTCTGGTCACATTTCTTCTACAATATCCCCATGCCTTCCCTTCTGACTCTCTTCTTTATCCTTCTCTCTACAGTCTAACCATATATATTTTTAAATACAATGAGGACACACAATTATTTATTTATTTACATAACCTTAAGCATTTATATAATGTGACAATATCTTAAACTAATATTTGGTAATAATAATAGTAGTATAAAATAAAAATTGGCCACAGGGCCAATGAGTAGTTTTTTAGTTAGTACACTAAAAAGTTTCTGGAAACAAATGAAAATGAACACACAATAGTCCAAAACCTAAGGGACACAGTGAAGGCAGTCTTGACTACAAGAACTGGAGAAACAACAAACAAAGCCCAGAGCAAGTAGAAGGAAGGAAACAACCAAGATTAGAGCCGAATTAAATGACATACAGACTAAAAGGACAATTAAAAGGATCAATAAACCCAGGAACTGGTTCTTTGAAAAGATAAACAAAATCGACAAGCCTTTAAGCAGATTCAAGAAAAAAACAAAGAGGACCCAAATAAACACAATCAGAAATGAAAGAGGAGAAATCACAACTGATACCACAAAAATACAAAGGACTGTAATAAATTACTGTGAACAACCATATATCAAGAAATTTGAAAACCTGGGTAAAGTGGAAAAATTTCTAGAAAAATATAATCTTCCAAAACTGAATCAAGAAGAAGCAGACAGTCTAAATGAACTGATAACAGCTGGTGAAATTGAAGCAGTAATCAAAAAACTCCAATCACACAAAAGCCTTGGACTGGATGGTTTCACAGGAGAATTTCATGAAATATTTAAGGAAGAGCTAACCCCTATCCTTCACAGACTATTCTAAGAAATCCAAGAAGAGGGAAGACTACTAAACTCTTTTTATGAGGCCAGCATCATCCTAATCACAAAACCATATAAAGACGTAACAAAGAAAGAAAACTTCAGGCCAATATTGCTGATGAACACAGATGCAAATATCCTCAACAAAATATCAGCAAACTGCATCCAGCAATATGTTAAAAAGATCACACACCATGATGAAATGGGATTCATCCCAGGGATATAAGGAAGGTACAATATTTTCAAATCAATAAACATAATATATCACATAAGCAAAAGACAAAAATCATATGATCATATCAATAGATGCAGAAAAAGCATTTGATAAGGTACAGCACCCATTTATGAGAGCAACACTCAGCAAAGTGGGAATAGAGGGAGCATAATAAAGGCCATATATGAGAGACCTACAGCCAACGTCATATTCAATGGGCAAAAACTAAAAGCCTTTCCACTAAGATCAGGAACAAGACAAGGATGCCCACTTTTACCACTTCAGTTCAACATCGTATTGGAAGTCCTAGCCAAGCGATAAGACAAGAAAAAATAAAAGGCATCCAAATTGGAAAGGAGGAGGTAAAACTGTCATTGTCTGCAGAGACATGACAGTGTAAATAGAAAACCCTACAGACCCCAGGAAAAAACTACTTGACCTAATAAGTGAATTTGGCAAAGCAGCAGGATATGAAGTCAATATTCAGAAATCAAAGGCATTTTTTGTATACTAACAATGAAATATCAGAAACAGAAATCAGGAAAAAAATTCCATTTGCTATAGTAATGAGAAAATAAGGACCTAGGACTAAACCTAAGCAAGGACTTTGAAGACCTGTACTCAGAAAACTACACGATACTGAAGAAAGAAATTAAGGAAGAGACAAATAAATGGAAGCATATATCGTATTCATGGATTGGAAAAATTAACATCATCAAAATGTCCAAACTTCTCAAAGCAATTTATAGATTCAATGTAATCCCTATTAAAATACCAATGACATATTTCACAGATATAGAACAAACATTTCAAACATGTATATGGAACCATAAATGACCCTGAATAGCTGCAGCAATTCTGAGAAAGAAGAACAAAGTAGGAGGGTTCAC